>VZTL01067817.1:2498-17705 GCA_013400535.1 Scopus umbretta | reverse complement strand
GCAAAGCCACTCATTCATGACACCTTATTAGTAACAAGAATACTTGTTAACTGAAACTGCATAAACAGAAGTTACAAAAGCTTTATGGGATGTCAGTATTTATTTATGTAAGTAGTTAGAGGTTTGTGTTCCACTAATTGGCCAATACATTCAAAAACTCCCACAGAAGAGAAATCCAGGAGTCTTCCTAAACATGGGCTCATCTTTAATATTTGATAGGAATTCTGTGCAAATATATGTCAGACTATTCAGACTTGGCATTAAACTAGATTTTCATACTCTGTCTCTTTCCAGCTATCCGCTCTTTCTGATGTATTCTTCCTCTCATACTGCAGAATCTTTCATTATGATCAAACAATAAGTATTCTGTTTGCAAAATCTGAAAGAGTTAAGGCAATTTACATACAGCACACCCGGACATGTATTTTTCTGCACCTCTAGTGTTTCCAGTTCTCTTTGTCTTGTATGGTCATTCCATATTGCCAGAGGACAAAGATACCAGAATCTCTTCAATAATACTACAATAGCAAAAGCATGCTAACCAGCTAGAGAAGGCATACAAAATTAGACACGCATCTGCTCAAATTAATGTGATCTGCCTGTATACACATCTTTAGCATTAAATTAGGTTTGATTCTTTATCATTTGCTAAAATTCCACTTTTTAATACAATTGACATTACAGATGTTGTTATTCTGAGATCGAAGATAAGCCGATAGTACACAAAAATCCTTATAATAATGGCTTGCACTTATGTCTTCTAGGGCCACAGAACTATTAAAGTTTATTTAGCAGGTATTTGTGAAAGGCTCTCAGGAAAACCTCCTTAGATTAAGTCTCACTTACCCAGTCTATTTTATCCACATTCCAATATTTTTTTAAGTCACGGAACTGCATTAGCATTCCCTTCAAGCCCACAACAATAATGCTTGCTAGCACACACTGCAAAGAAGCAAAAACCAAAAGCCATTTGTAGAATTCGTAGTGAAAACAAATGCTCTTTCTTCAATTTAGCAGTCAATATTTTAATTAAATTATCAAAAAAATGAAGTTAGTGTTTCAAAAATGGGATAAGCACAGGGGTCTTTGTGACACAAACATAACTGTATGAAACCCTTTTTTTTTTTTTTTCCTGAAGGCAATATATAGGCTGCCTAAGTGTGAGAAAAATGACAGAAACTCCAGGACTTCCCGAGACTCTCCATGTGTCACCAGACCAACTACCTTCTGCCATAGTCTGGGGGACTCCGAAGCAAATCAACACTCAGCTTCTACACAGTGAAGGATGTTAATTCCCTGTCTTCATCACCTAGAGAAGGCCTCTAGAGCCTGGAGTCAACTGGAGCCAAAAAGGATGGAGTACAAAACAATGGACTTGCAATGCATAGGTGGAGAGGGATGAAAAAGCATAGTAGAAAAGAAACAAAGTATCAAGAAAGCAACATATGAAAATTTTTTTTAAATACGGGAAAAAAAGCCTACAGGAAACCAGTTAAAATTAACATATAATCAGTATAAAAAATGAAGGGGGGAAAGCAGTATAGTAAGAAAAAGGATATATTGTGCACCCCTCTTCAAGTGTCCTTACGTTACATGGTTAAAATAAGCTATAAAAGGATCTGTGTTTGTGTGAGAACCTTCATGTGACACTATGTAAATAATAGCACAAAGTAAATTTAAAAGACAGTTGAGTTAAAATTTCATGTACAAACATGGCAGAATTATGGATAATTTTGGAGCTGTATTTTGCATCTTTGACATTCCTCTAGTTAAAATGAACTATTAATTTGTAATACCAAAAGCTAGATATAGCTAACATGAAAACACACTACGTTGCGTTACAGAATCTTATTGTAGAAGATGTATTCCATGACAGTGATACAAGAATACCTCATAACCTTTCTGTAATTAAGCTTAGATCACTATCTACAATCATTTGTGTCAAATTTACTTGAAAGCAAAGTCATACATCATATGCATAACTGGAGAAAAATTGTGGATCTTCATTAATTTCTACCACATTTTGTCAATTTACAAATCCACAGCAATCTGGATGTATATTTTTCATAAACTATGTGCCAAAAGTAAGTAGAACAGAAATGCTTTCTTACATATGTATGTAATAGCCTATATATGCAACTATATATGTGTAAAATCTATATGTATTACTTTGTCACTCTGTATTTTATGATTTTGAGATTTCCTGTGCCCTTACTATTCTTTCTCCCATTGAAATTAAATACACCTGTTTTAGAAAAAGTTCTATCTTTTCCTGAAAGAAATTTAGTCATTAGAAAATGTTTGATATAATTTTTTAAAAAGAAGATAAGTACCTTACCATAGGCAGCCAGTACAGCATAGGTCCAATTGCATAGATCACCACAAGAATTAATACACAAGAGATAAGGCAAGCCACCTAAACCAATAAACAAGAAAAGCAGATCATTCAGTCTAACAAAAGAAATATATTAAAATGTGTGAAAAGGCCTAATTATCAAATATCATAGACAAAGTCAAGAATGAGATGTTGAAGATGTTAGCTATTAACGTATCTATGGATTGCAGATGCATGTAATTTCAGTTTTAATCCCTGGTGATTATCTTCAGCCAACTACAGTGAAAACATAGTAAGAGATCTCAACATCTGTGCCTGACCCTGCTGACAGTACACAGACACAGAACACAGCAGCATTTACACACTCAGTTATTAAATGGAGTGTGTGCAGTATCTCATCCCAGAAGTTTCACAGCACCCACTGACATTCTGTAACATATTTATAGCCATGCACCCTATGGTGCACTAAATAACAGACCTGTCATAGCACTGAGCAAAAATTGTATATGGAGAACTGTGTTGCCGTTTTTGCACAAGAGAAGATTTCTAGCTTCTTTTACTGGGATCAGCACTAAAAGGAAACTATTCTGTTAAGTCAGAAACAACCAATGACTTCACATAAATATCAGTGGACTTTAGAAAATGTAGGAACATTTTTTTTCATATATTAAAAATTATAATTAATGCAGGTGACATGAACCCAAACATATATATGCTCTAAATGATGTGTTTCTTCACAGTATTATATGGTATTAATCTGATGGAAAAATACAGTAAAATTGCAGTCTCCTTGCTCCACTCTGAGCACTCACAAAGTAGAGTACTTCTGGTCTCATTAAGATACCATCCAGATTCACAGAAGGTTTCTGACGATAAGTAGACAGATGCTCACTTTATTTTTATATTGATAATATGTTTCTCTACTAAAATAATTAGGTTTCATTTTAAGAGACAAGTTGTTAAAAACAAAACCAGACAAGTTGTTAAAACACTAGAAAATTAAAGCCATGGTGTACTTAAAAATACCATCAAGAAGTATAGACAGAGTGTTTACAGAAAAAGGGACACAAAATCTGCTGGTAAAGTCACAAGGAACTTTTCCCTCTTTACGCCTTCCCAAAAAGCAAAAAAAAAAAAAGGTGTTGATTCTATTTGAAGGACGTTTCTTGCCCATGATACAGTCCCTCACTTCTGTTTTCTCCTAGGAAAAGATGTCACTGAAGAATAAATGGCATCACTGAAACCCAGGTATTAGCTGTTGGAGAAAAAAGGGCTGCTCTGAGCCCCTGAAAGGCTCTTTGTTTTTCTCTCATGACGTATGCCAAAGTAAACTGACTTCTCTCTATGTAGTCAAAGCAACCCCTCACTCTTCTTTTTTGCTTATGATCTGACCAACATTTAGTAGTGATGTTCTTATCTCTTCATTCTGCCTAGACAACCCCAGAAGTAGAGGATTAAGTGGATGTGTTGTTTTCCAAAAAGAAGGCAGGAGAGAGAATTTTGTCTTTATTAAAATATTCCCAGAGTGCATGGCCATGCTCTAACTTTTGGATGCATGCTCTGCTATACTGTGAAACCAATGGATAAAACCAAGCAGATACTTGTTATTTTTACCATGTACATCCTACCTGGAAATCAAACTATGGTGATTTCTTTTTCCATTTCATATATTGAATAACTTTCTATCAGCACCTTTGCCTATGTGTACCAGAGCCAAGGTGTTCAGATACCCTATTTGCCTTCAGGTTATAGGTCTTCAGGTGTAGGTCTTCAGGTTACCTTAAAGCTTCCTTGGAAAAGCCATGATGCAGTACAACTGCAAATTGTACAGACAATACGTGAACAGGTAACAGAAGAGGATGTCTGTGAGGATGAGAGCACGTGGTATGACATTGAATCCAACTGAAAGATGTGAAATAGCTAATAGCAAAGTTGTAGCTAAACTATTTGCATATAAATGCTTTTAAAGATTATTATTGGATAAATTATTCATTATGATTAATCAAATTCAGAGTATTGTGTAGCTTAATTAGCACGTAATTAACATGTAGAGTTTTGAAATAAAGACCTGTATCATTTCTTTGTACTGTGGTATCTGCATGCGAAATAATTGCAGGACATGGTCAAGAAGAAACAGCACCTGTAGACTGTACTTAGCCTTGTCAGTTGCACCTTGTTATTCTTTTCCTTGTAATTATTGTCCTTTACACAGGCAAGAGCAACAGTTATAAAAAGACAATAGCAACAAACTCCAAAGGGCATCACGTTTCTATGGCAGGATGCCACTGATGGACCCTTGAGTTTCAGTGGAAGGAGGGAGAGCCAGTGCTTAGGGGCCTGCCCCAGGGGTGTCCCAGCTGCAGTGGCCCACATGGTGCCACCATCCCAAAGCTCACAGATGATCAGTTTGCTACCTCTCTTGTTCACGGGTATGGTTTGGACAGGTAACAGCCTTACAGGGTCACAATTACCATTTTCACCAATTGCAGTTCTCTCTTTTCTGAGCTACTGCAATAAAAACATCCAGGACTGGTTTCCAACAGTAGGAAATAGCCCCAAAAGCCCTTCAAAAATCTGAGTGTCATCTCTGTGGGCTCAGTGTACACTGAGGGATGGACAAGCACACCAGGTCACAAGGCAGAAGTTGGGAGATTGCTTTGGTTTTTTAGCAGCAGCTCTTAAGGTTATTTATTTTGAAAATCAGATAGAAGCACTAAATTAAATCTTATTTTTTTTCTAAAACTTAAGCTTAGCCTGTACCGTTAAATCCATTAAACACCATTAGAGGGCACTTTAGTTACAGTGCTAACAAATTCACATAAAACTGAAAGGGCTTGTGTGCGGTTTTGTGCAGTCTGAAAACACAACTCCTAACTTCCTTACTGCCATAGACTTTGGTGTTTATATTGAATTAAACAGGTAAAAATGAATAAGTGGAACCATTAGCTTTTCTAGTAACACAGTTCCTGATCAGATGCAATTCTATGCAGATTGGTAGAAATGACAGGGCAGAGTCATTTCCCAGGACAGAGGAAAAGGAATAGGGAAATACAATGGATAAATCAATGCAAGTTCCAGTGAGCAGTATCATAACCTTATGTTCTCCTATGTACTTCACTCTAACCCATTACCTGTGTTTTGGAGCCCGTACTGTATAGAAGTGCCGTCCGTCCCATTGCTGCAGCACTTGGTATGCAAAAGAAAAATGAAGGAATCACGTTGCTGAGACCATGAGCCAAAAATTCCTGCAAAGTTGTTAAATAGAATATGTTTTTTTCCTATTGTTCTGTCACTTTAATGCTTCTTGCCAACAAAGGAGTCCCCATGTAAACATTAGCAATGACAAAGGGTGGCCATAGTTTTGAGGGAAAAAAAAATCACATATGTGCATGATAAAAGATCTCCCAACATAATATATCTTCTCACAACTCAGAGCTAATTTGAATGATAGAGCTGCTGGACCAGATTCATTAAAAGCAGGAGGCTCATTTTGTTCACAGAATAAATGGTATTACCAAGTTTTGGAGATGAAATACAGCCAAAATATTTACATATTGATCCACATCTGCTTTTTAACAGGCCAGAACCTCAAGCAGTGGGATCTGGACAGTGTCCAGGAGGTTTCTGACTTATGATTCTACTGGAAAAAGACAGCCACTGAATTTTTTTCTTTTAGAGCATGCTTTAGTGAAAGTGAAGTATGGTAGCAATACTATCTGCCTGCTGTCTTCATTACAAATATATTTGGTGTTTATTCACAGTCAAAATGCAGACATGTCTGAACAAAGATTTACAGAAGTGAGGAAGCCACCTTGTATCTGCAGCTTGAGCTGAACAGTGTTTTCTGAAAAAGCACCCCAACTTGGCTACCCAGCTTCAGTCGTCTTCCCCAGACTATAAGGAGCTCATTCATCTCCTGAGGGCAATGTGTAAGGAAAGACCTTAATACTGCTCGAAGTGCTTAGGACACAAATGGTATTGTATCCAGCCAGGGCAGAAAGACATACAGGTTTCTGTGCTCCATTCAGTACTCTCGAGACAATACAGCATATTGCCCTGAAGCCTGACTTGTATTAAACTCAAAGCATTTTCCCTCTGCTCCCAAGAAAATATGGCTCTGAAGCATCAACAGAAATTCATGGCACAATGTATTGATTCTGGAAAAATTTTGAGACTTGAATAGACAAGAACATTCCTGACATATTTTCCAATGACACAAAGAGTCAGAAAAGACATGCACTGATGTAGCAAGACTGACCTCTCTAGATAGGGTGTTCAAATAGACCTCCACCTGCGAACCCAACTGTTCTTCATTCAACCTTATGTCATTTATCCCAAACCACTTAAGGAAAGGTGGAGGCAGCATTTTCATCACACAGCACTATTGCCAGTTATCTAAAATGGAATGTTTCTTACCACAGTGCTTGAATAATTGTCTCCACGGATTTCCAGTTGTCTTGGAGTTACCCACCCGCCATGACCAGCAGCAGGGTAGATGAGAAAGTAAACATCCCACTCTTACTTAAGCTTGCCCAGTGTAAAGTAGAAGTCTGCACAGAAAGCTCCTATGGCTTCAAATCTGGCAGCACTGTCTGAACCTAGAAAGAACTCTGCTTCTTTTATACAAATAAACCTTTATTTCAGATGAGACTTCTACTTTGCATAAGCTTCATTTTATAATATCAGATAAGTCCTGGGGCTATAACTACCTGCTTTATTTTTAGAAATGCTTTGGTTTTTTAATCAGTGGCTGATTCTTAGCTGGTCTTTAAGAGCTCTGCTGCCAGAGGAGAGGCTGTCTTGTCTTAGAACACTGGAAAAATGTGTTAACACCCAAATTGGCTGCTGGCTGCACCAAATGCAGTATTATGAGATCATCCTGGAGGATGTGTTTCCCCAAAAGGAGCAGCTCAACCAACTAGGGCATTCTGCAGAGCTGATTTGGATTAGATTTGGGTTTTACTGTAATCACCAGAAGCCCTCAGGATGCCATATGGAACTCACCCTTTCCTACTGGCCATTTGTCTATCATATATTTCCAGAAGGTGAAGAAATTTCAAGGCTTACTGACAATAAGAGGAAAGAGCTTTACCTGATTATCATCCACAGTATATTTAAACTTTTTAGCAGAGGCTTTGGCAAGAGCTAGTGATGCTACATAACCAACCAGTGCTACTCCAAAAGCTTCAGTGACTACTTCAGGCAGGACGTTCATGGGTGGTGTTTTTGGTGATGGTAACCTATGAAAAATAAAGACAGTCCTTTTTGCAAAGCCTGGAACATAACCTCGCTATAACTGCAACTCATGAAAAAAACAAGAGAAACAGACTTTGCATGCACAGTTGATTTTTTTAATACTTGTAAGGTGATATTTTTCAATATTTTAGATTAATAAGATCTGAGGCAAACTGCAGGAGAGAATTTGTACAGGAAGATTAAGCAGTTTCAGATGGAGTATTCCATTTGTAAACTTCAATTTGAGAAATTATGAAAGGATCTTTATAAATTAGCTTCCCCACTGACAGATAAAATCAGCAACCATTCCCTAATTTTGTAATGCATAATAAAAGAAACTCTACTGTTTTGTTTTGTTTTGGTTTGGTTTGTTTTCCTTTTTATAGTTGGCTTTTCTGTGAAGTTTAAACCTTTTAAACCATTTAGTATTCCTGTAGGTTATGGACAGTATGGACATATATTCATTCTTATGGATACCTCCTAATGCCTCAGTTAGGGACCAGATCACCCCAGATTGTCTCTGTATTCCACGGAAAGACCTCAATCTCTCCAGGGCACAAAACACACCGCCTAAGAACAAANTTTTTTTTTTTTTCTTCTGATTCTCTCCACCATCCCATGGGGGCAAGGGTAGGGGGCTGAGTGAGCTGCTCTGTGGTGCTTAGTTGCCGACTGGGGTTAAACCACAGTACTCTGCAATTTCCAAAAGGGAGATTGCACCACAGCTTTGCGATTCCTTGCCAACTCTTAGAGTTTTAACATTCTCTTTGACAGATAATCTAATTTCCCTTTCCAGCTAATTATACTGAATATATTTTTTTCTTTCTCTTTAATGTAATGGAAAAAAAATTATCATTATCTGTAGTCAGAATGCTCTTTTCTAGATTAAGCATATATAAATCCTTTAAATTTCCTCAGAAACCACATTTTATAAAAT
Source organism: Scopus umbretta (assembly GCA_013400535.1). Taxonomy (NCBI): domain Eukaryota; kingdom Metazoa; phylum Chordata; class Aves; order Pelecaniformes; family Scopidae; genus Scopus; species Scopus umbretta. The sequence goes on along the minus strand of VZTL01067817.1, from coordinate 9,198 downwards.
TACTATATAAGTGAGTGGAGAAGAACAAAGTGTAGTAATCTACAAGGCTTATCTCATTGCAAGTTCTTTCTGCTACTACAACCCCAGGCAACCCTCAAAAAGCAGGTTGCAATAATCTTGTAGAGAGTGCTCTGTCCTCCTGTCATACATCCATCAGGCATCATGAGATACTTAGTACCTACTTTTTATTCTATAAAGTAATGAAAAAATTATGAAGAAAATCTGCATTCTTTACACCAATACCTATACAAGTATACCTTGCTAACATAAGAGTGAACTGTGAGAGAGTATTTGAGGGGGTGGGAAAGGAACATAATAGTTTTTTGCCATTTCTTATTTCAGCAAATGACTTTGACCTCTTCAGAGTCTGCTCTCAGGAATGAACATATTTAAAAGCCACAAGCTAATAGAAAACACATTACCCCTCAGGAATATGTCCCACAACTTCTAGCCCATAGACGTATTCCATATCAGCATAGTAGCAGGCAACGGATGTAGCAATTATCTATTGATTCAACACAGAAAAAGAGGTTATGTTTCTGCGGCTTTTAGATTCTTACATGGTCCCTATTATTGCCATACCTAAGCACATGACAGTGTTCCTGCATTTATCCTTAGATAAGTGCAATAAGACAGGAAAGTATTATCATGAAAATTTTTGAAAATGTGGAAGAGAATCAAAAGAAACTACGATCTAGACATAATAATGAATTTGGAAAAGATGGCTGAAGAAGGGCTCTGGTGGAGTTTGGACATTCTGTGTTAATGAAAGTGATCTGTACAAGTCTCTGTAAAGCTTCAGGAATCTTGCCAGTCAGTCTCCAAACTGGCTCTATGCAGCACACGGCCCAGACCACTACCATTCACATGAGCAGCTTAAAATAATTCATAATTTAGGTGCTCCTGAGTGGCCTGATTCAGTTGATGTTCTCAGAGCACATCTAATCCAGAGTGGCAGTATTGACTTCAGCACAAAACACAGCAGAAGATGTAGCTGCCCCTTATATTTATTTTCCTGCAGCTATAAATGTTGCTGAGGGAGTGAAAAGTTTGGCCCTGAGGAAGTTCAAACTCACTTCCCATACTTTTTATGAGATGGACACACAAATCCCAATAGAACAGGCACAGATTCCAGTCCGTGATCCTCAGTTTGCTGGTACCTTTTATCCAGTACTGTTTAAAAGACCACACAGAAACAGGTCTTAGAGTAAGGACCAGAACTACCTTCTTTTCCAGCATTTTGCCGAAGAAAAAATGTTCTTTTGTAAGTAACTTTTTCCACCAGAAGATGAGAAATTGTGATGATCCACTCTGAAAAACACCTGCCCTTCATTTTTTAAAATTTTTTTTTTGAGGTCTAGAGAAACACAGAAATCTTCTGTCCTAGTGCTGGTTATTTGACTATGGCTTAAAGTAGGGATTTACAATGCAATAGCTAACTTCAATTTAGCATATGCAATGTGAAAGGAAAACTGTAAGTAAAATTACAGAAAGCAATAGCTTAGGTATTTAACTTTGTTGCAGATAAACAAGCAACATCTAAGCCACAATTACCCAGCACAAGACTTGCCTGGAGTTACAATTTGCCCATTACTCTTCATTTTCTATTTCAAACTTCTTACACTTTAGCATTCTAGGCTTCATGTTCTCGTGATTATTTAAAAAGTAGGAAACACATGAAAAATATTATACAAATTGGGAACGTATGCCATTTCTTTCTTAATTATTTAGCCAAACTATTTCCTGTTCTTACATTTAATATACAGCCATGAAAATCAGCTATCCATTTAATAAGTGGCAGGTGTGGCTGTGGGTAACTATAGACAACACAATAAACCTCAGCAGATTAGTTGAACTACTGAAAGCTTTGTAAAGCAAAAAGTCTGATGTTTGATTTTGTACTTACCAAAACTAGATCGATGGGAAGAACAACTTTAATGTTTCTCTGAAATTTCTCATTCAGTTCTTTAACAAGAACAAGCACCACAATGCTCAGCAAGGAGAGAAGTAAAGCCTCCAACTGAACTGATCTGATATTCTCAAATATGTAGGCATAAATCTACAGTAAACAGCAAATAACAATCACAGATCAAAAAATACATCATTTTGGGTCATATGCTATGGCATATTCTACACAACTTCAGACATGGCAAATAATCTGTGGGAGGTGAATCAATACTGCAGGAGCTGAGTCATCTGACAAACTGGCCTGTACTTCAGATTTTGCAAGGAAGAAAATTACCAATTTACTACTGTTAAAATGCTATGGACTTTTGAAAACTCAAGAGATGAAGCAAATATTTGTATATATGAATTTACAAATTTCTATGGGTAGAAATATTCTACAAGAAAAATTCCAGTAAATGTGGTATGTATCTTTTTCTTATTCAGTCTCATTAAATTCAGTGAGATAAATGAGTGTTGCACAAAAACATTGAGATAAGCCTACATGCACAAAGATTCATTTTCCATCAACTCTAATAATAAAAGTTACTTCTGATGAAAAATTTTAAAAGACAGAAAGGAGGCAGGAAGAGAAGGAGAGAGAAAGAACTAAAAGGGAAAGAAAAATGCAGTAGTGGCTAGATGGAAAAAGAAGCAACTGGAATCTTCCCAGAAGATCATCCTCTTCAGGGTATCCTCTCCAGCGCACAAGGGGATCCATCCAAATACTTTTCCAGAGTAACTGTATAGCTTCAACAGGGTGCATTCAATCTCCCTGTTGGTTGCTCTTGCCCATTACACAAATAGTGTTCCACGGAGCATGCTTTGATCAGATCCAGATGCCGCACGCACTAATTAGCTGTCAAGCTTTGTGTACGTATGTTATTGGCCAGTTAAACAATATCATCTACTAAGTCCTGTTTCTTTCCCTAGCATAAACTTGTAAGTTAAAAGCTGGAAACCAGGAGGTAAGGAATATAAGGAACATGCGGAATAGAAATATAGGAATAGAATGACCAATGCTGATGAGTAGCAGGGATCTCTGATGAAGAATACAATGTTCTAAGTAACAGACTCAGAAGAATGCAGTTGCCGTCACACCAGCACAGACGACACAGTTAGCAGTGAACTGTAATTTCAGTTCTACTCTGAATTTGAGGGTCCAGAAAATGAGGCATAAATCAGTATCGTAACAGATTAACAGAAAGTAGAGAAAAAATTCACAAGATTTCTGGAATAGTTAGAAGGGCTCAAGAAAGTGAGAGGGAACTTCTGTCCCAATAAACAAAGAAATAATCACATCCCTATCACAGGTTATTTCCAGGCCTCATGAATAAAAGCAATAGTCTATTGCCTGGAGGAACAGAGAGGCATGAAAATGGATATAATACACATGCTTACTAAAGCTGCAGGGGAAAAAAACAAGGTCAGATCAGTCCCTTGAATCCTGTATTTATATATTCTGGGAATTATTATGTAGCCTGAAATGTAAACCATATAGAGAACAGAAGTTAAAATCTAGCATGTAGATTTAGATTGCATCACAAGTAACTTTTTTAAAACCTCAACATTAAGGACAGTAAAATCAAGCAACTGAGGCTTGAAATAATATATATATTAAAAAAAAAAGGTGTTTTCTCTGGTGTTTTAAACAAAAAGTGACACATAGTTTTATCAAAATAAAGATTAATAATTTTCTGCCCCAGAGAGCCTATTCTCAAATATATGAATAATGCTAATAAGGTTTGTCAGTTTGGAGCTTAAATACATATATTTATATTGGGCAGGAAAAAATACTATAAAAGTACTAGAACCCTGTTCTAGCAGAACGGTGATCAATATGATGATACAATTTTTTTCCAGTATTCTGATTCTGTCATTCCTTGAAGAGATGATATTCATTTTGAAGAATGACTAAATTACAAATAACTTCCTGATTTTTCCTCTCTTACCCTTTCTACAAATATTTTCATAATCTGTAAGGGGGAAAAACAACCCAACAATTATAAGCCTCTAAAAATGGATGCAGAAACAAAAGACAAAATGTAATTTTCCTCATAAAGAGGAAAATTTAATCCAGTCCTTTGAAATGTATCCCTTGGACTTTTGATTAAGGATGCACAGTATAACCCAGTACAAACGTCTCTCAGAACCCAGGAAAACATTTTAAAATGAACTTGTTAAATAATATGATCTATATTTTTCATAAAGGTGAAGTATGCTAATGAAACCACCATTTTTAACCACATATTGCCCTACTGGAATCAGACAATGCAGATTGTATCTTGAGTGGCTTGGGATTAGTCTCTGTATCCATAATTTTCCAGGAATGCATTTTCAAGAGAGCACAGGACTTGGCACAGTGCCCAAGAAGAAGCTGTGATTAATTAAGACAAAAGGACACAATCTGGAAAACTATACTGCAAACTCTGCCCACAAACTCACCAAAGGTGAAGTGGTAAGAAAAAGGAAGAAATGGATTGATTCCTAATTGTCAAAGAAATGTGGGCTTATTTTGAAATTAACAGTGTCTATTGAAGTGTCAGCATTAGCTACCTGTGTTTATGGTGTTGAATTTAATTTTCCTAGATAAAGTGAGACATAAGATTGGGTGAATCAATATAATTGTAATGAAGGTTACACAGAAATATGCATAAGCTTTTATAATTTCTGTTTTTCTTTAAAAAATTACTAAAAAAGAAGCTTCCATTTAGTTTTTAATATATATAGCCAAATCTTGTAGACCTTTGTCACAGCTTTTTCAGACTTTTCAACAAACACTTTGTATGACCTGCCTAGTGTATTTTTTGGTTGTTTCTTTTCAAATCGTACCCTTCAGTGTGCAGTCTACATCAGCCAATAAGTGAAAAAGAATGGGACTACCAATGCTTCATAGCTCATACGAGTTCAGTAGCACCAACAGACCTATCCCCAAAGTGTCTGTAGTACACTGAAACAATTCTGGCAGTGATACATAAATATTAAATCAACTACTACATCAGACTGAAGAGTTCCACTGACTAGTCTGTTCCCGGGTAACCATTCTCTGAAAACCTAAAAACACCCATTTCAGGATATGACTGGCAAAGCCAGGAGACCATTTCACAAACCACTCACAGGCTCTCAGAAAAAAAGAGCATGTGGCTCTTAACATGAATGTGGTTAATATATACTATAGCTATCTCTCTATACTATACAGTTCACACATTATACTGTCCAGTCAGTTACTGTACTTATCCAAGGTGAAAGTCTAAATCCTAAATGTAAGTACCTAAAGCTCAAGCTTGTAACAGCACTGACATCTGAGTCAAAATAAGTATTTATTAATGTTTTCAATACAAACATCATTATTAATTCAGTATTTTACATATTTTGATGATGCACTTCCTGAAATAATTTAGAAATTCTGTAGCAGAGTTTTGTTTGTTGTTACAGAATACCACACAACTGTTCGTGTCATTATAGAATTAACAAAATTTAAAAATACAGCAATAACGTATTAGTTGAGCTGTTTGCCTTTTGGTTTTCTTTTTATTTCTAGTTTTAAGTAAAAATTTCTAATGGAAATGATCTGGCAATATTTTGAGGAATCAGTGAACATTTTGCAAATTGATGTAAATTTGCACATAAGTGAAAAAAAAGCAATATTTTAATTTTGCACAAATATATATACAGACACTGAATGTCCCTAGTCTCATGGGAGATTAGTGGCTTTGAGTCCCACTCTATATTCCCATACTTTCATAGGGTAATAATGAACATTGCAACAGTTTATATTCTAGAAAGAATGTGTATTTTGATGCAATAATGAAATCATCTGAGTTCTTTTTTTTAATGTATACATGAAAGCATGAAAAAAATACATTTAGATTAGTTCTAAAATGAGTACAGAAACTGAAGCAAAAAAAAAGAATTAAAGGAACTTATTAGTTAACACACTTAATACAGTTTAACAGTAGATGACCTCACCACGTTTCATTCTGATGTTTGTCAGACAAATGTAACACACTGGGGGAAAAAAATACAGGCAACTATTGTGAACTGTATAGGGAACAAACTGGGGAAAAAAAAGGGAAAAAAAAAGGACTGATAGCAGGAACATGAAGGTTATTTCAGCTAATTACAGCACAACCACAAAGATTTTGCAAAAACCTTGCAACACAACCACAAAAGACCCCATTTCACAAAGTAGGTTTGTTACATTGCAGGAGTTCATTTTGCAGGGCTGCATTTGCTCAGAAACTTGTGGAAGGATAAATATATCTACACATGGATAAAAGGCAATCATAGATATATTTTTTAGTTTTCAGATGCTAAGTAAAACTTAATGATGCTTTTCTTGTCCCCTGTAAAAATTAGATCTCCCATATAGTTTTCCCTCACCATTTTTCTTCTTCACCTTCACCTTGCCTTTTGTAAAATACCAATTGATATTGCGATGTGCAGCTCTATTGCAGTGTTACAAACCATGTACAGGGAAAATGAAATTTAATAAATTACATAAACTACATGTAAACACAAAAATCCCATAGGCCCAACGCCAGTGTAGTAGATTTGTTCTCCATATACAAAGCTCATTTTTACATATTTAATCATGATCTCACTTGCTATAAAGAATCCATTTCACTGGCTTGCTTTACTTTCAAGTCTCCTATCACACTTTATTAAACATTCTTATTCTTGCTTTGCCAACCCAAAGGCTGCCTGAGGCGAAGCAATCAGCTTTGTGAGTGGGAGGTGTTTTGGAGTGGAGAAA
>VZTL01067816.1:0-23530 GCA_013400535.1 Scopus umbretta | reverse complement strand
CATACTCAGAGCAGAATCCGTAAACCTTGACTGTTAACCTGCAGCTCTGCAAGCTCACAAATAAGAACAGAAATTTATCTTTTTCAGAAGTGATTATTATTAAATATATGATGAGCAGTATTTCTGTAGCACTTCCAAGTGCTTAATTTTCACGTACAAATTACAATTCTGTTACATGAGCATATGCTGAATTTAATCTTACGGTCTTTTGTGTCACAATGCATAAGCAAGTATTACTGAATAATCCAGGTGGTATTAAATTCAAGAACACATAGGAATTATTATAAAAGATGGAAAATTTTATAAAATCAGTTGGAATACTGATGGGCTAGGATTCTGACAAAAATATTCTCTCAGAGTAGCTCTATAGTTTTGACACAGAAGTATCAAATATTTGAATACTATGGAAAGTCAGTTCTGAAAGCAGCCTAAATCATTGTCAAAGGAAATTCCTCCTCATGGTTGTTCTGCATATCTTGCTTTAAAGTCAAAATACAAATACCAAAAAAACTTAGGTTTTTTTAAACCTTGCCTCAAAAAAAGAGAATTATTTAGGAAATCAGTATCTATAAATTAGGGAATGTTATATATTTTAATATTTATATTGTCATAACAAACATTTTCAGCATATCAAATGTTTCATGATACAAAATGAACTCCAAGGAACAGTGTTAATAATCAGAATAGCTGTAGTTTCCACCTGGATAAGCAAAACTCTTAGGCATACATATAGTCTTTGTAGAGATTGTCCTTGTACATATGTGTAATGCACTGGTCTAACCAAGATCAGTGATCTGTTATTCATAATTTAGGTGTGCATTTGGATAAATACATCTCAGGGACACCTAACCTCAATGTTATACATATGGTTAAACACATATATTTCCACATGTAGCAGAGGAGAGACATGACTCTAAAGATATAGGTTATTTTAATGGTGACTGTATTTTAAAGTGAGACATCTATGAACCATCCAAATAGCATGAATTATCTCATATCATTCCCTTAAGCCGACAAAGAAGTCTCTAATGTGAAGTCAAACATTCCTATGAAAAAGGCTTTTAAGCAAATCTGTAACTGGCTTTGTCCCACCTGCTGGATAGTAGTCTATAGTGTTGAATACAATTGGCATTTTTATGTAATTTGCAATGATAGCCACTGTGTTTCTCCCAGTCTAATTGCAAGATACTCTTATCATCGTGAACAGTGATTTGGTGTTTCAATTCCTGTTCCTTCTGCAGCATCTTTATAATTTATTTTTGAAAAAGCAGAGAACAATTTTGCTTTCAGACTTGCTATTTCTATTATTTCTTGGCCAGTTGGTTGCCCATGCCAATGTCCTTCTGAGATAATGAGCGTATCACTTCTGCAATGCATCTTTTCTCAAAGTGTGGTGCCTCAGATTTCAAATCTGTACAGAAAAACCTCAAGTCTCTGCAGCAACCTGATCCTGCACGGCACAAACCATGCCACAAAGTTGGAGTTTCAGGTTATTTCAGGGTTCCAGTAGATAGTAATATTGAACTGCATCTCCTGGCACAGCTCCAAACTAGAACTGAGCCAACACCTCTGAGGAATGTAGGATTTCAATGTAGAATTCCAGTGTCCATCAATCATTCAGCATTAAAGGTTAAATACAAGTAGAAAGACGAAAGTTAACAAAAAGCAATTGAAATACATCACAATCTTTTCTCAAATACTTTGTGTATTTTTAAAATCAATGGACTTCATAGGAGTAAAGCCTGTAATTGTTGAAACAAAATAGAGCACAGACCACAGAATTCTATCATGCAATTGTTGCTTTCAATTGTTTATCTCAACATAATTTCAGTAAAGTTTTTACATATTTAATTTTTTTAACAGAACACAGATATGTCTTTGTCAATAAAGAAACATCTTTAAATGCTTAAAAAAGCCTAATTAAGGAAATACTACTTCCTTGATAATCTTATGAAACTTTTTGGCATAAACCCCCTCAATTTCTGTAGATCTCATATTTTATTTATTACCACTGTGTTTTAAACATCTGAGCTTAGTTTAAAGCATTTGGAAGACTAAAATATGGCTATCAAGTATGACTGCAAGCTAAAAAACAATAGCAGCTTAGCTACTGTTAGTCTCAGGTAATAGATCACTTGAGTACGATATAAAAATAATCCTTTATGGGGATTTGGAATGTATTCTTTTCTCATGTAGGACACTGCAATTGGTCAGTGAACCAGTCAGGTCAGTGTAATGAGGCTGTGCCAGACAGCCATGAGAAAAATAATTTACTTTTAAAAGCAAATTGGAGATCTCAGTCTTCTTTGAGTAAGGTATAAACAAGGTGTATTTGTTTCTTCTAAAACACAATTTCAATTTTACATTAAATAGTTAAGTAATATTGTCCTGGTATCACCTGTTAGAATCAGGTCAATACCATATAATATGGCTTTATTCATCCATAGTTATTATTTAGTACAAGTGATTTTTGTTTTCCTTAAATGTTTAGAAAATTGTTAGTAAGATTTTTATTTTTTAGGTGAATACCAAACAAAAGTCACATGATTTTTTATTTCACTTCTGTTTTTCAATAATCCATTAAAGAAAAAGGAAATATCATGTGATTTAGGTGAATAATCATGTCACAACTAATGACAGTGAATGATTATACTGCAAAACTTGCAGAGAGACCACAGGTGTAAATAACACGTATAAATCCTTCAGGTAATAATTTGATACACCCACCAAACAAAACAGCCAAGACTACTCATAAATTATTTGTGAAAATAAATTAATATGATTTGCCATTGATTATTCTTCTTTGTTTGTCCACTCCTGTGTGTTAATATTTAAATTATGGAATCTTTTCTAAAACAAAATTCTAAATATTTGTTTTCTAACTCATTTGTAACTAATTTAACAGGCTTTCATCTTGTTATGATATCATATATACACATCAATATCCTTTCTGTACCATCTCACAAGATGAGCAAGCCGTTGAACATCACATCACGGAAGACAGCCAAAGAAGAGAAGCAAAGAATCACACAAACACCAGAGAGCTAGGAAATAGCCAATGACAATAAGAAAAGATGAAAATGACAACAGAAGAGAACTCAACATTAGGAAAAGCTTGAAGGGGCTGTATTGCTCTTGGAGTATTTTTACTGCCTTCAGTTATGCATTGGGTCAAACCTTAAAAGAGTATGGTTTAGGAAAATGGGAAAGGAATGAGAAGAGATTAAATTTTAAAGAAACAAAATGGTTAAAACAGATATCTTTGAAGCTGTTTAGTTAAACTTTAAAATGCATTTTACACGTCTGCTACGCAGCTGTGGGAATTGTAGAATAGTAGAATAGTAGCACTAAGTTCTAAAGAAGACATATAAAAAAGATTTCAAAACTTCCAGTAAGATGGAAATTAGTGAAACACACTCTTTTGTCTAGGTTGTATCCCTTAGATGTCAGTAAAATGGACTGTAACACACATAAATCCTGTACAGGTGATTAAAAACCGGAAAGAGTATTCCTCTTCTACAATGGGTGTATTTCGAGCAATTGTATACTTAGACCATAAACACCCTAAAGGTAAAAAAAGGACAAGGTTTCTAGAACTCAGAAAAGGAGTGAAATGTATTAAAACTCTTATTTTGAGCTTTCTTTATTAACTTTAGAAAGCACTCTATGTTCAGGTACTTCAGATTTAACACATAAACCAAAAATCTCTCCATGAAATCAACTTGTCCAAAAAATAACAACTGTGATCACTATGGACTGCTTATGACAGCTACAGTTCCAATCACTCTGTACTTCCACAGTATATTCCAGAAGATCCTTCATTTATTCACAGCTAATTTCTTAAATGTCACAACAGCTTTATCAAAGTCTGCAGTGTCACTGGAATACCAATATTTTTGCAAAAGCCTCTACTATGCAGAGTATTAACCATTAATATCAATATGAAAAAGATATTTAGAAATTGCATATTCCAGCCATAAACTGCCATATATCCCTTTAGTATGCGTTACCTTTCTTTCCTTTTGTGGAAATATTTTGGAAAAAAAAAAAAAAAAAGAGACACAACTGAGCAAAGAACTAATGTATCATCTCTGCAAGATATTACAACTACATGTGTAAAATCTTGTGAGGTATGCCTTTCAAATGGCTAAAACTGCAATGTAAAATGGTTATAGGGGGTGGAGACACAGTACATATATCTCAACATACAGGTCAAAGAACCTTGGCTAATGATCTCTCACTGATAAAGCATTATTAAGGTGATAAAGTTCCAGCCAATTTTAGATTACTGCAGCACAAATTTCATGGAAAAGTGAATCCCAACAAGAGGGACAGTCTGGCTGGCTGACACTTAAAATTGTTACTCATGAAAAAAACAAATCCGTCTGCTTAACAATTTCCTATGTTTCTCTCTGTGCTCAGCCTCTCCTGCTGCCCTTTTTTGAGTAGCTCATTCTTGAATACTGGCAATATGTTAACATATGAGTTGGTTGGCTCAGCAGCTCCCAGGTGATGAGGGGAGAACAGGCAACTTCATAAACAAAGTTATTTTGCCCGTATAGGGATTTTGAACATGAGTAGTTCTATCTGTAAGCCAAAACTGAACTGTCATATCCTAGATGAGGAAAATAGATCCTAAGACACAGATTAATTTTTTTCCATTAGAATTTTTATTTTCTCTTCTAAAGGTCATTTCATGACTACATAACTAATGAGAAAGGCTATATTCATTGTGTCATCTGGGATCTGCCACAGCACATCTGACCAAAGTTGTAGCTACCGAACTATGACATTCCAGACAGATGAGGAGCTGCAGCTGCAGTTCATATCAAAGCCTGTGTGGCAGTTCATATTTGCCAATATATCTTTCAGGCTAAAAGGACGTGATTTCCTCCCTGGTGATTTCACAAGTAACTTTCATCAATAGCTGCTTGTAAATTTGGCATGGCAAGGGTTTGCAAGAACATACTTGCCAAGACACAGAGGTTTCCATATATGAGACTATATATGTTTTACTCTTCTCTGGATGGTAATATGAACCCTAAGTAAGTATTTCTGAGTTTATTCCTCCAGGAGTCCAGAAAGAATAAAAAAGAAAAGAGGGCATGCATCTCTGACTTGCTTGCTAATGTACGCATTTATGATACTGTGCTCCCTTCAGTAATTTTTGAGTACTTTGCCACTTAAAAATACATGCATTTAAAATGAAATGAACCCCAGAAAATCTAGAACTTACTATTCTGCTGTGTCATATAAATATTCAGTTAAATGCTGCAACTGAGATACGACACTGTCATCTTCAGCATTCCTAACATCTGTAACTTGACACTTACCTGTTATTAAAAGCCTATTTTATATAAAAGGCCACAGTAGTTTAAAATTGTTACTTTAAGTTGTTTCCTGCCATGCTTTAAAAAAGAGACACTTTCTACTCCTAATGTCTGGTCAGAGTAACCTTCACTACCCATTTTCTTCTATTTTTCTGCTAAATTTTCTAATCTGTTTTAATACATTTTGTTAAGGATGTTGGAACTGTAATGGTTTCTTTTAATTCTACTTAGTAGTTTTTCTGTGTGCTATGGCAGTCGTCTTATCCTGTTCGAAAGCTTTCCAAAGAAATATGCACCACACTACCTGCAGAAGCTCACCACATTCTGGCACTGATGAAAAAGAGGCAAGAATGCCAGATTAAAAATCACCCTATGCTCTCAGGCCTTGAGATTTCTGATTTAGCAAATGTCAGCAGAAGAATCCTTGCTGATTCTAGCAGCCACAGTGGGCTGTGCTGAGGGCTTGGGGACATGCTGAGTACTTGGCTGAATGTTGTTCATTCAACTCCCTTTTCTCACCAATTCGGCAAATTTCCCCTTGTCATTTTACACTAAAATCTAAGCAAAACAAAAAAGTCTGCTTATGCTTACCAGGCAGGTTTCATCCAAATGTTAAAGTTATAATTAAAAGCTGCATTTTGATTAAGGAAATTATGAATTACAATAAAGTGCAAGGAACATGCAAAATGAATAATTAACATTGTATAGACTTCAGCATCATAATTAAGATTAAATACTACATATATTCAAACTGGATTAGCACATCCACTGAAAGCTGCTATGTGCTCAGTAGGAGAGTCTATGCATTCACAAAATAATGTTTTATGAGTAGTATTCTAGCAACATTAAGCATAAGGTTGTCATATATAAAATGATTAATGTTTTATATAAAAGAAGCTGTAATTCCAGTAAATGAAGTCATTTCATCTCCCTGCTGCTTTTACCTTTAGGAATATACTGTAAATGAAAAGTAGCTCAATGTGAAGTCTAGTTAAATAGAATATGAATTGTCTTGTTTGAAGTTAATGAGACTTGGAATCCTGCATTTTAAAAAAATGTTGTGATTTTAAATCACCAATTTCATTAAGATTTGCATGCAGCACATACATTTTTGTTCTACTAATGCTTCCACATTCTTAGCTATGTAGGACAGGATGTCACCTTGTTTGTCCTGATCTTTGTGTGCAATGTGTCCACCATTTACAGCTACTTCTCAATACATCTCAACTGATCTCAGTCCTCCAAGAGCACATGCATGGCTTCCATGAGCTACAAAGAGAACACTGCTTGAACTTAAGCACGCGCTTAAGCAGGCTCTGTTGAGAACTAGGAAGTGTCTATTTTGCTTGTAAAACTATTGTTGTTTACCTTCAAGCACTTGTTTCTTTATAATGGGGAGGATTGCTTAAGAGAACCTTCAATAATGGGAAATAGGAGAAGTATGAATCTGCAAAAATGCTCAAACGCAACAGAAGTAAGAAAAGTGACTCCGTGGCTGCTGACTACACAGTCATTTTGTCAGGGCTGAGTACGTACAGATTGCTGAGGTATTACTCTCAGCAGTGAAATGTCCGTCTATGGAAGGGGTCCTGACAAGTTGCCAGCTGCTCCAAGATGACAGATCAAAGGAAAAATGGGCTGTAATTTTCTCCTCAAGAGAACAGAAGATGGCAAGGTTAAATCATGTCTATGTAGAAGAGTGACAGGAATGTCAGATGTAGATAAAGCAATATATATATTGGTATTTATTGTTTTAAATCTGCTTCATCTAAAGAAGTAGCTGTTCTTCAGGTCGCACCAATTTTAAACTGGGAAATCTCAATGAAACATGGTGGGAAAAAGATTATTCATTATGCTTAATATCATTACCTTTTCATGAAAGTGATTTTGGTTGTAAAGTCACAGAAAAGGGCTAACTCACTTTATATCACAAGTTAATAAAATATTTGGCAGACTTTGCCCACTTGCCATGATTAGACAAATAGACTGTATGGCTGGGCGTAGGCTCCTCAGTAAGAGATTATGCAGCACAAGACTGCAGCCCATCGTGTAGCACAAAAGCTGCAGTCACTCTTCTATTGTCCGTGTTATCTTACACATGAGCAGGGCTGGCTGGGATCCTTGCTGGGCCCCTGCCCAAACAGAGATAATTGCCATTGCTGTCAGCAATAGCAGACACACTGCCTTTACTTAATCTCAGTGGGCCTGGCCAAACCACAGCTTTCCTGTGCTGCTCCTGGCACAGTAATGAACTCTTTGTAGCCTTTACCCACTTACATTTTCTCTAAGTGGAGAATGTATAGCTAGATTTTGATAATATTAAGAATCATAGAAACATAGAATCATAGAATCATTAAGGTTGGAAAAGACCTCTGAGATCATCTAGTCCAACTGTCAACCCAACAGCTCCAGGCCTACTAAACCATGTCTTGAAGTGCTACATCTACACATTTTTTGAACACCTCCAGGGATGGTGACTCCACCACCTCTCTGCGCAGCCTGTTCCAATGCTTGAATCTTCAAAGAAAACAGATTATTTCTTCCCCCATGAAAGGGAAGTGGAAATGATTTTCCATTTCTATTCTGAGTTTACAGCAGTGCCTCAAAAATATTTTTTGGAAAACTTCCACACCTACTTAACCAAATGAGAGGAGGTAGGTCCTGAGGAGCTGTTTTCTCATTTACATGCAGCTAGATTTCACAGAAACACAGTTTTACATTCTCCTGTGGAGTAATTTTTTTTTCCTCGTGGTAGTAAGAAAAAGTCTATGCAAACATAAACTAATAGATAAGGAAGTTGAATTTTCCAGTCCCAAAAAATCTTGGCAAGATGCACATTGCTAACGTCTACAGGAAAAAGAAGCTTTGCAGCTCTCACACTTGCTGGAACCCACATGTTACTAAATAAGGGTGAATAAGCTATAGAGCCCAGAAACAGTTGGTTTGCAGGTTTTAGCTGCACTCATTAAAAAATAAATAATGCACTGTTTATGATACGGTTGACAATTGTATCATTGGTTCCTCTTGCATCTGTCTACATGGGCCTGCTGTCCCCTGCCTTCTAGCTAGAGTGTGAGCTTTCTGGATACAGACTTCATGTTTGATCCTTGTGCAGTGATTAATACAACTTGAATATTTTCTGTGATGAAGGTCTCTAATACAATACAAATGATAAACATATTTTCATGCTAAGGCACGAAAATTTAATTTCAGGCTCAGAATGGCCTTTTTGATGAAGGTTGTACACAGGCACAGGTACAGGATATTAGGTGAACTCTTTTACTATATCTCTGTGAAAGTAGGGGAGGCAGGAGCTGCTGTCAGCATGTAGGAAGCAAACACTAATCCATGGAAACCGGTTGGCAGTGGCTCCCAGCCCGGCCCCTGGACAGCCTCATGCTGGCATGGGTACATAGTGAGAACCAGCGTCTGGGCTTTGGCTGCCCTGGAAGCAGGGCAAGGGTGGGAGACTGAAAGCTCTGTTCTTTCACTGCAGCTCATGGGTACTGAAACTGTCAGTGGGAAACAGACTATCTTCTATGTCATTTTATGCTATCTTGTCTCACGCCTGCTTTTAATTTCAAAGACTGAGTTCAATTGTTTAAAATAGCCTGTAACTTTGGGATTATAAAGAAATCACAGATGTAGCCGCTGCTTTATAATGTGCAATATTCATACACGTACAAACAGAGCAACCTTATAGATTGCACAATTTTGAGAAATCTTCCTCCAAAAACAATGTACAAGCCTGGAATGAAAGAAAATGACAAAGTGGAGCTCATGTCTTGGGGCCCAACCACTAGGAAATCTCAGTGTGGCTTGTCTTACAAGATATCAGGCCTTCCTGAAGCTAAGGAGTAGCTTATCAGCTAGGATAAAAAGCATAGAGTATGCCAAAGAGCTTGGCATTTTTTTCCCCCCCCCTTATTAGCCCAGAGGTCTAGAGAAAGGATTCAGACAACTGCTCAGAGCCCTTCCTATGCAAGGGTACACCCCAGAGTTGTCAGGCTAAGTATACAGAGCATGTGTGCTATTCTGCTATGGCCATTCTGCCTCCTAAGGAAGGCATCAGGTTTCAAAGGACAAAAATGAAGTGACAGATTATCTTTCCACTTTAAAATTATAAAATTAATCTGTCCACTCATACATTGCAAATTTTCATTCATTCTTGTCCTTGGCAGAATGAGGTCCATCATTCATCTGTTAACTTTGCTAGGCAAAAAGCATGTTTTTCGATGTACATTTACATACATGCAGGGTAATCCATCCCTAGAAGAGGGAATGAGTCTGGGTTAGGATGCCAAAAAGTCCTGCTCAAATCACAATATTCCTAAAAATTTAAACCTATTTGACTGTGAAATCTTTTTAGATATTAGAGTGCAGCAGGCTACAAGGAAGATGGTCTCCAGTGACACATGATATAACCAACATTGCGTGTGTGAACAGAATAGAAGCTGTTAAAACCAGAATTTAGGGTTTATAACAGCAGGGGTGGAAAGATCATCCTCTCATGCAATAACCACACAAATGGCTTTTGTTTACCATAATTTTACGTAACTATTTCAGAGATATTGAAGGAAACTTCCAAGAGAATTTTCAAAGCTCAAAAAAGATTTTGATTTGTAACAAGACTAAAAAGAAACATTGGATCCAAGATTACACTTGATCATGCAAATTCATTGACTAGTTTCTGACAGAGAAAGTAATCAGAAATGAGGGGTTCATCCAGTTGCATCAATGGGTGTTAGCATAACGTCAGGAATAAATCTCACTTTGCTAAGAAAAAGCTGTGAAACATCTATAAAATAAGAATAAACAACAAATATGGTCCCTTCTTGGAAGTTATTACTCCATTTCTCAGTCTGGTGATTACTTCAACCACATATCTACCTCAGGCAATATTACCAAGCTATAGTAACAATGAAGGATACAAACAAGTCTATGAAAAATACAATTCCTCCTGGTTCTTACAAAGGTTCTTGAGTGTTTTTTATTACTTCTCTGCACTTGTTTGAGAAAGCATGGTGAAATGAATTCCATGAAGATACAAGGTAAATAAATAGCAAAATTGAGAAAGGCAGATTGAGAAAATCTTCAACTTGGAATGCAAATTATTTTTTATTTAGAAATGCAGAATTTGCATGCAAAAATACTTTATGGATTTATAAAATGTGTTTAGACCTCAAGCTGAATGTCAGAGATTACTACCATAACTATAAATAGTGATACAAGTGCTAAAACTACATAGCATTAATAACCTTATCAATTACAATGTCACAAACTTATTTTATAGCATTATAAATTTTGATATTAATACAATCAGGAATCAATAGTGGTAATTAAAAGTTTTCTGCTACATGTTTAACTTCAAATTTGATGTGAACATGAATGTGGATCATCACACAGGATAATTTTCACATGTCAATTTTAAAAACTGTCTGAGACAAATAAGCTCTCTTAAATGGAAACACTTAGGTGGAAAATGCCTTCATCAATTTAAGCTATTTTATGTTGAAAATGGTGCCAAGGTAAAAATTAGTTTTTTTCATTAAGGCAAAAGGTATTGATCCATAAATCACAGAGAAACACAAAATCTTGAACAATACAAGAAAACTATAATCTTTTTCAGTCCAAGGGCAGCAAATTGTGCAGAAAAAGGCACAGAAATGAATGTGATACATTTACATTTATTTAATAAAATTAGACTGCAATTAGCCCTGCTGAAGGATCCTCCAGTAAGCCTTTTGGGGCTACCTCTGGTCTTGAATTCACAGATCTCAGTAGACAAAATGAGTTGGGTTCATATTTCTTGTAGAGTCAGTCCCCACTATTCCTGTGTTTCCCTACACAGAGACATAATAGGCTCTGTCCAGGTTAAAGCCGGGGTCAGACATAAAGTAAATTTTTTGTAATGAAAATTTTAACTTTTTAATGAAAAATACATTTTCCACTGGAACATTCCTGGCTTATCTGGTAAACTGTGGTCTTCCCATTGCACAGTGCCTGCATTTCAGCATGCCACCACAATATTTCCACTGCAGGCTGATATTAGTCAACCTCTTCATTCAAAATATTTTTCAGGAAGAAAACCTAGAAATACAGCCTTCTACTAAGTGACTCTAAAATGATATTTTGAGGTTGTCATATTTACTATTTGTTAGCATAACGTATCAGATATACTTAACATTCAAAAATTTTAAAATGGCTTAAGGTAAGAGGTGCTACTGTCATATTGCTTAAAGGTTATCAGATTAAAAGTTTCAATTAAATTGAAGCTACCTAGGTAGTGATTGCACCCAAAATGGAAGTGTGCAGACTGAGGCAAAATATTTTGTCTGAACTACTTTCATCTCAACCTCTGGTATTGTATCACTCACTTAGAACTAATGTTTTTGGTAAATTTACCAAAATGTACTGGTATGTTTACACTTAAGGTCTCCTCCGTTTACCCTTAAGGAAAGGACATACAGGCATGACAAAAATGAAAGGACAGAAAAGTCCTTACAGTAGACAAAGTTCTGCCCTATGTTGGGTCTACTGTTTAATTAAGGCCTCAACCTAGTTAGAATGAATACTGATTACTACACTGCCACTGTAGCAGTAGTAAATTGGAGCTGTAAAGCCCAATTGGGCACTTGGGTGTATTTCCAGGTAAACTACGTGATTTGCACTGACCTCTATGACTACTGAAGTGTTGATTTTTTTGTTTTGGTTTTTTTTTCCTGGTGGATTGACTACTCACATCAAATTAGATCAGTGGCACATTATGGGAAAAATTTGTCCATTTATACTAGTCAAGAATTTGGCCCCATTTCCTTCTTCTCTTTCACATGTTCTCACCAAATGAGAAGCATTCTGTTGAAAATGGCCTTCAAGTCTTACATATGGTCCATTGTTTAAATCTGCTTCAGCATGGAAAGAATAGCAGAGAGTAAATATGATATAATTTTTATAAAGTAGGAGTTCAGAAATTGATAAGGGAAGAATTCAGAAAAGTACAACAAATCAATTCAGGCAGATTGTCAGGAATGCTTAAAAAGAGTAGAACTGGCAGATGCATGGATATAGGATATAATGGGGATAAATAAGTACTCTTGTGGGGGTAATGATACTCTACAGAACTAATATGAATTTTCAAACATATCACTAATAGGAAAAGTTTATGATTGGATATCCAAAGACTTTTCATTACCATCTTTTATAAAGTACTCTTGAAATTAAGGTACCATGGTATACAAAACAAAGCTATTGCATGGATTTGTAAACAAGTAAAAGACCTGAAATAACACTTGGGTAATAAATAGCCAGTTTTTAAAAAACTCAGTAAAGTAATAAGAAATAAAACCAAATCTTAAAACACCTTCCCCCCACTCCTCTCTTCTTCTTGGGCTCAACTTCACTCCTGATTTTCTCTACTTCCTCCTCCCACGTGGCACATGGGTATAGGGAATGGGGGTTGCGGTCAGTTCATCACATGTTGTCTCTGCTGGTACTTCCTCCTCAGGGAGAGGACTCCTTACACTCTTCCCCTCCTCCAGCATGGGGTCCCTCCCAAGGGAGATAGTCCTCCACAAACTTCTCCAACGTGGGTCCTTCCCATGGGCTGCAGTTCTTTACAAACTGCTCCAGCGTGGGCTCCCTTCCATGGGGTGCAGTCCTTCAGGAACAGACTGCTCCAGTGTGAGTCCCCCATGGGGTCACAAGTCCTGCCAGCAAACCTACTCCAGCATGGGCTTCCCATGGTGTCACAGCCTCCTTCAGCAGCCACCTGCTCTGGCATGGGGTCCTCCACAGGCTGCAGGTAGATATCTGCTCCACTGTCAACCTCCATGGGCTGCAGGGGCAAGTCTGCTTCACCATGGTCTGCACCACAGGCTGCAGGGGAATCTCTGCTCTGGCACCTGGAACACCTCCTCCCCCTCCTTCTTCACTGACCTTCGTGCCTGCAGAGCTGTTCCTCTCACATACTCTCACTCCTCACTCCAGCTGCAGTTTGTGCTGGCCACTGTTTTCTTTTTTTCCCCTTCTTGAATAGGTTATCGCAGAGGCACTACCACCGTTGCCGATTGGCTCGGTCTTGGCCAGTGGCAGGTCTGTCTTGGAACCAGCTGGCATTGGCTCTATTGGACATAGCTTCTAGTAGCTGCTCACAGAAGCCACCTCTGTAGCCCCCCGCAATACCAAATCCTTGCTATGCAAATCCAATACCATGATAAAATAACATAGGAAAAATCAGTGTTGATAAATGCAAAATAATGCTTAGGGGAGAAACAACTATAACTTAATATATAAAATAATGTAAAGTAGCTATTACCACTCAAGGAACTCTTGAAGCTATAACAGATATTTCAATGAAAATATTTGCTTAATGTTCAGTAGGAATCAAAAAATTACCTAGAAAGCTACATGTTTTTTTCCTGTGGAAGTGGATAGCTGTCAGTATAAAAGAGAAGTAAGGCACAGTCAGGATATCTGCATAGAGGATTATCAGCCCATCTCTGATAACATTTACCCAAATTAAAAAAGGATCTCTGAATCTAAAAACTTAGGGGAATTTGTATCTGTATCTAGGAACACAGAAACACAGAGATGGAAGTGGTCCGGCACTCAGAAGTTTTAGCCAGCCAAGAAAAGATGATTTGTGCAGAATAAGCCACAGACCACAGAGCATGCAGTGTTCTATAACAGGCTTATGACCTTATGACAGCAATGTAAGAATCTAAAAATTATGTATGTGCTAAAGGAAAAGTGTGATATTACAGACATTACTGGCATTCCTTGTCCCTATAACAGTAGAGAATTTCTTAAGGGAAAAACATACAGATTGTCCAGGTAAGTGCTCCCCAGCTACAGAGAAAGGCAGACTTCTTTCTTTCCTACCCATCCCAAATCCAATACACTATAATTTGACATGGGGAAAATTTTCTTTTGGGAAACAAGTCTAGTGACCATTTTAATCCTGAGCAAAGAAGGGTATATGAATTAATCACTTATGAGGTTTCCTAATATCTCTAGGCATGTTAGCACATCCCTTCACAGCATCTCCTTCTAGCCATGTTAGTCTCAAAGCTGAACCCTTCAAACACAGATTTAATTAATGTCAATATAAATTCAGTACCAGCAACAATCAACAAATGACAGCTAAGATTCTTAGCAGCCCCCTCCTGAGGATACCAGCAAATCGAACACCCAAAGACCAAGGTCACAAGTTTTAATTTTTAATTCATTAATTTCTTAGTTCTATCATATTACACTGTCTCCTTCATACTCCACCTTGTCTGGAAATGTTTCAGTACTTCCCTTTTGGCTAGAGCTCATAAATCTTTTTCTGTTTTCCAGTCTATGTTTATTATTGACAAATCTGAATATATATGATCTTGTACCACTATTATCCTACTAATAAAATTCATTTTATCTTATCTCATCATCATCAAGCATAGATTTGATCAAGATCCAATCCCACCCGCAGGATATTTTAATTTTAAAGTGTACTCCAACGATTTCCCTTCAAAAAAAAGCTCTGGCTATGAAGAAAGCTTAGAAACTCCATACGTCTTCTGGAAAATATGTACAGCTTGGTAGTACTACAAATGTCATTAAGATGACATAAGTTAGCTCTGGTGCTTTAACCAACTTTCAAAGCCACTTCTTGATACCCTTGTGTCTACAGTCTGCAGAACTCCATTCCCAAGAATAGTAGTCAGAAGAAATTTGTGTGGGGTGGCATTTTTTCAGTCTATCAGACATGTAGGTCAATCTGCCTTATGATTAAGATTTTTGCCTAATCATGTTAAGAGCATTAAATTTTGATTACTTGTAAATTGGATGAGGGTTCAGAGAAGCAAAATCTCTATTGACAAGAGACAGCACTTTCCAATCTTCTACTGCCATTTCTGCTTATGTGCCTAGCTTTAACACTACTATATATGCTTATTTATGGCCTTATCTTTTTACAGATCTAAACACTGACAATGAAGCAAGACCCTTCCTTTTGCTGAGGTGAATATAAGGTGATATGGAACAATTACATGCCTAAATCAAAGGACTGTCTTTTGATACGTTGGGAAACTAATACTTGTATTTACACCTAGTAGGCCCATAATCAACAAGTAAACATATACATTAATATGAAACCATCTCACAGAGTTTGACTGTACAAAAAGCTTGGCTATATATTTCAAGTTCTAAGTAGTACTTACAGCTCGTGAAGATTGATCGAGCTACTTATAAATGAGCTTAGCGAGGGCAGTTGCAGATGCATAGCTACAGAAAACTCAGGGAAGACTTGCTGCCTGATTATTTATGTAGGGTCCTGAATGGCTTTTAAAATCTGTGGTAAGCCATGGACCACTGAAGCTACTCTTGTTGTTTGTATCTGAGTTACTTATTTTAGATCCTATTTGTGTAATTCAGGAATTTCAGAGTATATGTACTCAGTGTGATACCCTCTGAAACGTGATCATATTCTGATATGTAGAGTCGTCATAACATTTCACTGATTCCTTACACTTTTTCTACTTAGGACATTTTTTCATACAGAATATGCAGCCTGCAAGCAAAAATACAGTATGCAATTGAATTCCTCCCCAAAAAGTGATTCAGTGAATTCTTAGGTACATATGAACATTCATATAACTGACTTCATGTGTAAATTTGTCTATGCATAAATAATTTAAGCAAAGTAACTTTGGTAGAAGAAAACTGATGTAGATTGAGACAGCTGGAGATAAGAACTCAGAGATGCAAACCCCATTGAGTTGGCAGGGGGGGGTGAAGAATAAAAAGTTCTTGAGGTAATCCACAGTCTAGGATTAGATGCAACAGCTGTACATAATCAAATCAAGGAGGACTGTGATATGACAGAAAGCTGGACAGCTTTGGCTGAAGTTTAGTGATTATATTGAGAGCAATTATTGTCATGATTTTTCTAATTTCTGACTTCCCATCCCTGCATGTGCAATTAGAGTTCTTTGTAACATAAAAGCATTAAGGCATGGTGCTTGCAATCTATTTGTGTGCTCCCTTCTGCAGTTCACTAGCCATTTAATCTTGCTAAAAGTAGAACTGGACTATTATAGCACGCACTCTGCTCTTTGCTTCCTATGGTGTGCACCATTTCAGTCAGCCTTGTATCTCTTCACCTCATCTTGTGTCACTACAGTTCAGGTTTTTTAGTAAACCAACCAGATTACCAAAACCCCAAATAAAACAAAGCAAAAAAAGAATATTAGAGACATGTCACAAAATTCTCTTTGAATATAAGACACATAGAGCAGAAGATTTCTTAGATTTCTTCTTATCCCAATTGCATGTTCATTGTTTGAATATATATACACTGCCAATGCAACATTTTCTGAAAATAAATATTTTCCAGATTTCATAGCTCTGGAAAGATAATTATAACAGGTATGTCAGGTAATTAATGTCACTTTCACAGTTAAGGTTAAGTCAGCTTAGTTAGGAAGCTAATGTACTTCTTCACATTGAAGATTATGATTCAATTCTAACATTATCCTCAAATTAAAAGTTCATATAAGTTAGCATCAGATCAGCTCTTTCTCCTTGTAGTTCACACTGTCCTAAAGTGTTCCTTTGGGTCCTTTTGCTTGGTAAAGCATTGACATTATTCTTTCTTTTATTTCTCAATAAAACAACATGGCTCAAAATAGGTTAAAAAAATAAAGAAATCATGATGAAAGCAGGCAACTGAAGATTTCAGGAACACAATACTAAATAAAGACCTGAGAAGAAAACATCAAACTGGTACTGAAAACATGGAGTGCTATAATAAACATATATGAGCATTTCATGTTTGCATTCAACTAAAGACGGCTATTTATAACAGGTGTTTACTTGCTATGAACAACAGAAAATCCCATTTGGAAAATATACACTTTATAATTTACTGGAAGGTTTTAGTCTATGAATAATTAGACTATACCCAAGAGCACTCAGGAAGACAGAAAAAAGTTGAAAAGACCTCTGCTAAGAGTGCTTCCTGGAGAACTATATACACTAGGTGTCTGGTTCCATCTAAATATTTAAAGGATGAAAAAGTTTAAAATCAAATTTCTAAATACTGTTATTAGTCCAGACCTCAAGTCTTCAGAGGCAAGGTTTGAAATGATGACTTGTTTCCAATGCCAGTAAAGAATCCTAGAAAATAGCCATTCCACATTTTCAAAAGATGTAAAGATTTTAATTCTGTCTGCCGTAAAAGTTGCACACATGGGCCACTGAACATAATCACCAACCATGAGTAATCCTTGATAATGGAAAGAGTAGAAATAGCAGTGGGACTGTATTAGCTGAACGTTTATGGTAAAGAACTGTAATCACCAGAAACCTTTATATAGGTAATGATAGGCTTTTGAACCCAGTCTAACTTTATCATAATCAGGGGCTGAAACAGGTTACATTTTATTCATCATGTAATTATATTTTATACAAGACACAACGGAGTGAGAAATCAGCCACTTGTTAATTGTGTCATCTTGTATATCAAGGAGCACAAATCTCACCCTTCTGCAGCTTGGAAATGCTGCCCTGAGGAAGCTGATCCTGCTGGTACTTTGTGGAAATGCACGTGTTGGGGCACTGCAGAAATCAAAGTGCCCCTTGAGATGGGTTACAACTTCTTGGATCAAGGCACAGTGTTATACATTTTGTTGAGCTGTGGCACTCTCTGACAATTTTAATGAGGAGATGGCCAATGGTTCCTGGGGTGTGAATGACATCTTCACCTACTCTATAAAAGGTAATTGCTATTAGGTAGTACAGTGGTGGTGGACAGTGTAAAGACACTGGCATTATGACTGCTGGCTACCTGTACTGCAATAACTGTGAGAGGTGGACAAAGCTGATTCTGGCTGGGAGAATCCAAAATCTGTCACAGGTACAGTAATTATGTACCAGAGACCCTGAGAGAGTAAGTTAGCTCAGCAGGTTACTGCCATGACTTCTAGCAAGTAAGCAGGCTTGTTACTGAAGAATATCTCCTTTCAAATGTTTACAGACAGCGATAGAATTGCTGTTTGCATTTCAGCTCATCAATGAAACTAAATCTTATTTATATGATTTAATAATTAGATGCATTTAATTATTAATGTAAATATAATACCAGGAAAATCTAAATAATTAATGATATAAATAATTTCTGTTAGTGAAATAGATTGAGAAAATGATTTGTTCTTAACAGTAGACTTATAAATATTTTAAAACAAGTCCCAAAAATGTGGTTTACAGACACTAAGAACCCTAATGCTCCTAAGCCATTTATACAGTGTAGAATACAGCTATTAAATTTGAAGATAAAAACAACCAATGATTTGCCTGGCCATAAGCTTTGATTTACAGCCAGGAAGTTTGAAATTATTTTAAATCTGACTTTCCACATTGCTGAGTGTTTTATAAATAAGATGTAATTGATTTCTAAAAAATCCTTTCCTTGAATCAGAGTATTTGAACACAGATGAACTAGGCAATGTTTGAAGTCATAGCAACTGATTTTGAGTTTTTGTTTGGTAGCTGATATGACATGCAACTGAACCTGAAGCTGGATTTTTCTGTTTAGCTACACTGTGATTAATGTAATGTAAATTGTAGGAAAACATTACTTTCTGATATATTATAATCGCCTACCACCTGGTGTAAATGTCACCAGCATAAATTATTACAGCCTTGGGACTGCTCTGATTTACTCTTACTTGTAATGGCTATAGAGCCCACTCTGGCAGCCACCATCACTCATATCCAGTAATGCATTTGGGTTTCTGACTTCATATTGACTTAAATGAAAAAAAAAATTGAAACCTATGTAGGACTAAAGAGCACAAATAGCTGTTGGAGTCTGTTGGATCTGGATCCACCAATGTATTCTAACAACTACAAAGCAATATGAAGCAGTCTTACTGAAGCCAACCAGTGGTCTCCTTTCTGCATCTTTAGGGTTTCATAACTGAAATACATTCTTTCAGAGAAGAAATTTATACTTTATCAGGGAAAGGAAATCCTTTCATGACAATTTTCCAGCAGCCTAATTATTGTAACTCCTAAATTTAGCAGGTTACTCGAAATCACTGCAGGAGATCAAGATTTATGGAGTGGTTCATCTTCAGTGAGATCAACAGGCATGTGCAGGTCAAATATGAGCCAAAGCAAGCCACTTCTGAATTAAAAAAATGCAGTACTTTTGATGAATTATGGAGAAATGGGTATGTTTTTGGGTTGGAGGATACGCGCTCAACAGGCATGTACAGGTCAAACAGGGGATCAGGCCCAGCCAGCATGGGTTCATGAAAGGCAGGTCCTCTTTGACCAACCTGATCTCCTTCTATGACAAGGTGATCCACCTAGTCGATGAGGGAAAGGCTGTGGATGTTATCTACCTCGACTTTAGTAAAGCCTTTGACAGTGTCTCCCACAACATTCTCCTAGANAAGAGGAGGCTGAGGGAAGATCTTGTGCTATACAACTTCCTGAAAGGGGGTTGTAGTGAGATGGGTGTTGGTCTCTTCTCCCACGTAACAAACGATAGGACAAGAGGAAATGGCCTCAAGTTGCATTGGGGGAGGTTTAGATTGGATAATAGGAAAAATTTCTTTACTGAAAGAGTGGTCAGACATTGGACCTAGCTGCCTAGAGAGGGGGTGGAGTCACCATCCCTGGAAGTATTCAAAAAATGTGTAGATGTCGCACTTGAAACATGGTTTAGTAGGCATGGTGTTGTTGGATTGATGGCTGGACTAGGTGATGTTAGAGGGCTTTTTCAACCTTAATGATTCTAAGATTTTCTATTCCATTCTGTACTCTTGCAATGATTTTTATGTGATGCAGTTAAAATGCTATAAAATTCTACTGGTTTGATCTCTTCTATTTCTAGAGTTCACTTCTGTAATTGATGGGATTGTTTTAAAATAATCAGGTGGTAAACCAAAATATCACACTGATTACTTTAAATTACTGGTGATCATGAAAAATATGATCATCATGTTGGTCTAATTGGTCAACTAATCAATTAGAAAAATGTTTTTATTACAAAACCCATAATTATATCCCCATAGCTATCCTTGATGGTGCCTGTCAGAAACCTCACCCTAAGGAAATTTCCTGAGATTCCATATGAGTCTATTCACTTAACAGTCAAAACCATTACAGGCTACTTCCATAGGTACCCAGTTCAAAGGGTTTTTAGTCAGCATGTTTCACAAAGAGAAAAAGGATCCAAACCATACTGCTTCAGGATTAGATGGCACTGTTTGCTATTTACTCAGGTATTATTTTGCTAGAGGAAGGGTGTTAGAGATTTTAATCCCTCCGTTTCTCTGCTCCTTTGCCACAGTGTCATGTGACTTGGCAACAGGACCCACCTGAGGCCTGCAGCTACGGAGAGCACTGCCGTTGTACCACTCTCGGGGACTGTGTGCCACGCCAGTACTTAACACATTTGCTCCCCGCGTGACCCTGTAAAGGCCCCTGGTATGGGATATGCATGGACAAAAAATGTGTGCACCCTGTTATACGTGGTAAACATTCTTATCCTATGGCTTCATAGAAGGGAAGGGGTCTGGCTCATTCACATTGGGAGTATATTTCTGCATTGTTGTTACTACGACTTTCTATGTAGTAATGATTCAGCCACTGGTCACTGGTTTAACACTATGCTAGGCAGAGCAAGGAGAGGCCCAAACCTAAGTATTAGATGAGACATTAGACATTTACTTCTTAGTAGAAAACCTAATAAATCTGGGGATAATGCCAAGTTATGCTGATTTGCAATCATATTCAAGTGCATTTAAAACAGAAAATAGTATTTCTTTTCAGGTTGTAAACTTTTCTGAAGTGCATAATTGTAAGATATTATGATTTGTTTGTGAGAATATATTAAATGAATATCTGTGGCAGAGTTTTCAATAGTTGGATTTATATGTTCTAGACAGATGCCCTTAATAGATGCACTAATGCCATTATTTCTTCAAGCAGTGGTGTAGAACATAACACCTGAAATAGTTGTGCGTCAGCTGCTCGCTGTACAAAAGAAATAAAACATTTCCTATTTTATTCTTTGGGCCTCCCTTACCAGTCATAGTGGGCAGATGAGGACTAAGGCATTTATGATAAAAAATGAGGTTCATTATGCTTACAGATTTTAAATGTATCTGATTTATCCAGCAATACATGCCCATTATTTTGGCACACTATTTACTCTGTACATTATAATAGTTTAAGACCATTGGGCAAATGCTTATTGAGGGACTTTTTGATCTTCACAAAATGTAACAGCTCTCACAAAGCTTTGAGAGTCTTTTTTTCCTTTTTTTTTTTTTTTTATTCCTTTGATTCTTTTTTTCCCTCCTTGGTCGATGACCTGGTACAAATATGAACTTCACTGAAGCCAATATTATCTATCATGTTTACTCAAGTACTGTGTACCAAAAGTGCAGTGAAACTCTATCAACACATATGAAAAGAAACATATGACAAAACAAACAGGATCTTTACAAAACAAACATCCACTTTTCCACTGTCCTGAAAACATACATTAATCTGTTCCAATGTATGCATAGAAAAATATTCATTAATTTCTCATTTTCTTCTCCCTTCTTAACCATTTTCAGTTCTACCTTGTTATTAAGAAGTGGAATATTCAGAAATATGCCTTATAAACTGCTACATTTTCCTCATACAAAATAAGTCCTCTCTGTGTAGCTTACAAGCTGTACTTTATGAGGCACCATGCTGCTGAGGAAGCACTCTATAACAAATAGGACCTTCTATTCAGAGATGTGAATCAGTGCAGTAGAAGCGCTTGATTATGTTTCTATTTTCTTACAAAGGCCATCTCCTTTACATACATCTATATGACTCCATCATCCCCAGATCTTCCTCCCACCTTACCTTGACTCCCATTCCACCTTCTTAATTCAACAACTTTGTCAAAGACTTGAGGAGAACATTCAAGAGTCATGCTGCATAAATACACAGATAAATAAATTTTTGCTTCTTTGAGAAACACACTAATCCCTAGGTATTTCAGTGATAGGAAAGGAAATGCTTCAGGATCTATCCAGAAAACTTGGACAAGACAGTACTTGGATAGACAGTACAAACCCTATTGTGTTAGTTAACATTATACTTTAACCCTTATCAAAGTGAATCTTCCTCACCATTGTATAATTACTGCACAGGTAATGAAATCTTGCGAAATATCTTTTGGAATGAGAAACCAACTAGCAATGGTAATCAGTGACCATTTAACTGGGCTGGTTCAAATACAGTGTTTCATTGAATTAGAACATCTGGATGCAGCAAAAGAATTGCTTTTAATTTCAAAACTAGATTTTTACAGTCATTGATGTGGCAGCAAAACATAAAGTCATCGTGCGCAGACATATAAGCACTAGCTCTGAATAAAGCATTTGGGTACCTGAAACAATATAACCACCTTAGTTCTGTGTTTTGCTTCATCTAATTAGCCCTGCCAAAAAGCAGACAGCACCTATGCAACTGTGCATCATGCTGACACAGACAAAGCTTCCCGAAGCAGTCCTGGTCAGTTGATAGTATGTCAGGTACCTCCGGACAGCACTGCATTATTCCACATAGTTCTCATCCAGCCTCCCAGCAAGTCTAAAAGGCAGCTGACAAAGCACAGGCAATGAGAATTATAGCAGCTACTTTAAAATGTTAGCTGAAATGTTAAGTCCTGGGTTTTGATCTTCATGGGTTTACATGAAGCAAAAATCACAGTCTGAGTATCTAACTCTTTCTCAAGAGTGTCAGTACTCTGGGACTACTACGTTCTGTGATATGTCAGTCCATACTCTGACATGTTCCAAATTTGATGTGAGTTCCTATTTCACAGCAGAAAATTCTATGTAACCTGACATGTAGGTTTAAATCAATATATTTGCTGCAAACAAGGTTCTCCGTTTGTTTTGCAGGTTGGGTTTGTGGTTCGGTTTTTGTTTTTTTTTTTTTTCTGAGTCCTAGGAAAAGCTTTGAGCTAAGCCACAGAAAAATGCTATTATACCACAGTATGAGAATTTAAAAGGGTGTTATTCTATTAGCAACACATGAATATAACTAGTAAAGTTTTCCTGGGTAAACAAAAAATTTGAAAAATTTCAAAACCTTCTTAGGAATGCTTTTTAAGACTTTAATGAAAGAAAAGTATCTGGAAGGGGGTATTGACAAAGAAA
>VZTL01067815.1:0-17040 GCA_013400535.1 Scopus umbretta | reverse complement strand
AGGCTCCCCGGCCGGCCGCGGCAGGAGGAGCCCGGCGCTGGCTCCGGCCCTCCCGGCCCGGGCGCTGCCCGCGCTTTATTCCATGCAGGCTTTATCCCCAAATGTCAGGCTTTGTCGGGAGGCGGCCCCCCGCCGCGCCGCGTCCCTGCGCGGAGAC
This sequence comes from Scopus umbretta, assembly GCA_013400535.1. NCBI lineage: Eukaryota > Metazoa > Chordata > Aves > Pelecaniformes > Scopidae > Scopus > Scopus umbretta. The sequence goes on along the minus strand of VZTL01067815.1, from coordinate 16,883 downwards.
GGAGCCCCTGCCCCGCGCCGCGTTTGTCCTCCCCTGCAGAAGCCCACTTCATGCTTGTCACCGAAATTGAGGATCCTTTTTGTGCCGGGAGGGGGGCGAACATGGGCACTTCAATCACCGGGACATAATATGGCTCTGCTAGAAGTCTGGCAACAAACAAAGAACAACAACTATTGGTTTGCATCAACTTTTGTCAGGCATTCAGCAGGCTTCCAGAAAGGCCTGAAGTGGCTTAGTGGCAACAATGTGCATTTCATAGCTACAGCATGAAAATCCATCTCCATGGAAACTGGTAGTAAATGCTAACATGACATGCTGAGTATAAATATTGTTAGGGTTATAACTCTTGTATAAATGGCCCAGATAAATGTCCCCCTGTTTAGGAGTTACAACAAAACGTGTTATTTCGTACTGCGGCCCTCACCAGCACGCTACCGGAGAGGGAGTCTTCCGCGGGCCCGGGCGCTTTCACCGGAAAATAACCCGGAGCTTGCCTCCGCTGGGCCGCCGCGATCCTGCCCTCGCCGGGGCCGGGGCTCGGGCAGTATCTCGGTTTTCCCATACCCCTGCGTAGGGAGTGTACCCACGGACTTTGTCTTCTACTTCGACGCGAAATAAATCGCCTCGCGGTGGCCGTAGCTGTAGGTCAGTGAAACTTCTGCCTCTGTAGGTAGTGCTACCTTAGATAATTTGTTAATTAGGACAGGATTTAGAATAGTCTTTAGGCTACCTAAAAAAAAAGCGTTATTTGGCAGCGTAAACGCCGACATTAATTATGAACAAATGTACCCTCTGAGTCCCGTCCTTAGTTGCTGTAAAGTAAAGGATCGCCGCTCAGAAAGCAAGCTCGTAGGCTGTCGCTTGGTGAAAACAAAAATGCTTTTCTGACTGGAAATAGAAACGTCACCGCTTCAGAACTTTCCGTATTACGAAAGGTGTCCAATTGTACAGGGGGGAAATGGGGTAGCCGGGCTGACGAGCAATAAAAAGATATCAACATGTTAGCCTTTGTTGAATCCCAGCACCTAGTGTGACATTACATGGTAACCTGCTGTGCATGCCCCTAAGGACTGACAGCAGCAGCAGCTCATGGAAAGGGGAGGGGAGACACGGTAAATCAAAATTTGTTTTCTCTGAAATTTTATTAGCCCGAAAGAGCAAACATGTGAAACTACGCTGACATTGTTTGTGTGCTTTCCCTCTCTGCTGCCTTTTAGACTCGGAGAAATATTGTTTTACGCTAGCTGAAGGATAAAAATAGCTATTCATACATGCAAGCGGTTCTCATGGGCTGTGCAATGCAGATGATCGGTTTTATCAGTAAGAGTGTGGAGGGAGGAGTGAAGCCATGAGCAAGTTGTGCAAGTCATCTCCGGCGTGCTGCTACAGCCGTCATCCTGGGCTGTAACACACCGGGATGTAAAATGCCTTTATGCTAAGTAAGCGTGCTGTGGAGTAGTGAGACGGAACGGTATCGGTACAGAGGAAGACCGGCATCAGTAAAATCAGATGCTTTTCGTTATCCCGAGTCCTGCTTACAGATCTCGGGGGGGGGGGGGGGGGGAGGTATAGGGGNNNGGGGGGGGGCATGGATATAGAGGGAGAATGAAGATTACTTAAATATCTTGGATACTGAAATTTGCTTTAAATAGATTTTTCTGTACATAGTAATGTAATTTAAAGGTCAGATTTCTCCAGAACTCCCAGGACTGTAATCAAGTGCTGTGTGTATATCTTTGGAAAACTGGTGTCTCGTCTTTCTAATGAAAGCAAGCTTCTGATGGGTCAGATATCAGACCTTAAACCTTTCACTGGGTCAGGAATGATTACTGCCCATCCTCGGATGAGGGCATTTCACATTAGGGGGAAGGGTGAAAACGTTTTTCTTTTTTTTTTTTTTTTTATTAAAAATGTAGGCTGTTTGTAGCAACCCCTAAGCTCGGAATGTTAGAATAAATCCTGGGGGAGATGGATTAGTGGCCCAAGCACAGTTTGAAGTAGTCAGAGGTGCCTGATAAGTGTAATTTATCACAAAAACATCATCGGTACATCAGTGGGACCAGTGGGACAAGCTACGTGTGTATGTTAGACTCCTTTTGTACGAGAGATCGAACAAATTTTTGCACGAGTACATCCTGTCTTTTGCTTTAATGCAAAGTGCTTATTTTGCTAAAATTTAAGATTTTGAGGCTCACAGGTAGATTCATTTGCAAGGTTTTTAAGGGCGGGGGGGGGGGAATAGAGTAGTACAATGGCACCAGGGAGGCTGACTCTCCCAAGCCCAAGTCAAACAGGATCTCTTTGATTTTAATGAGAGCGTTGCCAAACTGCAGGATTGTTGCACATTTGGAACCTTACACTTACACTTTTTTTTTCTTTAGAAGAAGTTTTTTCTTTCTGACAAACTGAAACCTTCAGGATGAATGTTTATCAAAAATAGAGGGTTTGCGGTAGTTACATTCCGGCTTTTTGCCTAAATGAATCTATTTATTGTATCATTCGTAACAGTGCTTCCTGCTGTAAAACATGAATAATTATGAATATTACATTTGTACATTTTCATTTTTTTGTGGATTGTGCTTTTCTGGTTTGTTTTTATCTCACTACTCGGTGTTATGTAACGATTTTCCCTCGTTATTGCTGATGTTAAAAAAAAGATATGCTATGAAAAAGAACTGTTTCAGGTTACATATTTTATATGTAAGAAATGCATGCGATTTCTAGAAAGGTCCATGTTCCTATTCTAGCTTTGGAATTGTCATTAGGCTGTAAAAGAGGTCATTTATTCAAGGGATAAGATAGCAAACAGTCACCGTTGCTGTTTCATAATTTTTCATTAATGTATTCTAAGTTTTGTTTAGGGTGGGAAAGAGAAATATTTAGATTTTTCTTAGATTCTTCAAGATATGTCAGGCATTGTTTTAGCATCGTTATTGGATGCTATTAAAAAAAAAAAAAAGACTTACCGTCTATTTCTGGTATGTCTTTATACCTTTCTTCATCTCTGAGTCCTTTTTTTTGTCAGTGACTGGGCTTATTTTTTATGTACCATCAGCACGGAGCAGCATGTACCTCGCAGGAAGGAAAGAAAATGCTGCGAAGCCTCGTTGCTGTAGGGAAACGTTAGCCTCTCTGGATTTCGGAAATTCTTTCACATGAGTATAACACTGAGGCTGATGTTTCCCAGTTCAGTTGCATTTTATATTTGAAATCAGACAAAAGCTTCCTATTAGTAAATGTCTCTTATTTTTGTGAATGCTGTTTTTCTTCCAGAGAGAGCGAGCGCGTGTCTGTCGTGAGCGCAGGCTGTGGAATGTAGGCAGGATCCGTGGTACAAGAGGTGACTTGAGCTCCCAGATTCTGCTGCACGCAGAATGGGTAATGACGATTTGCTAACAGGAAGATTTTATTTGTTTTCAGTTTTACTTTTTTTTTTTTTTTTTTTTTAAACTGAGGAGCACCAGACGTGTCCTTACGCTCGTCAGCGCAGTCGTTCATCATCCGAACTCGGCAAGATTGCGTAGAGCAGTGGCGTCCCCCCCGGTTTGGTTTGCCTCTCGTGTCAGACTGGCACTGGTCCTCGTGCGTGTGTCATTAGGAAACGGCATAAAAACGGACTGAGCCTTAGAGATGAGGAGTAGCCTAAGCACATGGCCAGGACATGGAGTAAGGATTAAAGTTATGTCATCCACTAAAAATGCTTTTAAAAGGCGCTGAAATACTCTGGCATTTTTGCTGAAAATCCAACCAGCCCCGCTCTATCAGACACATCAGCCCGCTTGAAAATTCTCCCTGCGATCAGGCTTTCGTAGCGCCTCGAAACAATTCCAAAAGCGGGAGCGTTGAGGAAATGTAGCTGTTATTTCTGCCGATGACGTCAGCAGAGTAGCCGCGATCGGGCTGAGCCCCCGCAGGTCCCCCCCGTGTCAGCAGGAATTCATCTCCGCAGCGCGCAGGGAGGCTGCGGGGCAGATAGCGGCACGGGCGTTGGAGCGGCACTGGCTCGGCAGGGCCGGCCACGAGCCTAGAGCTGGGTAGGAGTGAGTTAGGCTGCGTAAATACTAGCGGGGATCTGGAACGGGACGTGTTTTGAGAATTTGGGGAGACATTTTGGTTTCCTGCTACAATCACGGTAACCTTATTGGACAAAATAATTGCAGTGGTAGTGCGTAATTTGCACTAACGCATGGTAGAAAATGATAGGGAGGATCTTTTTGCAGGGTAGGCAATAGGCAATTAGATTAATACGAGGATAATTTATAATGCTTAACTACTAACCTGAGGAGAAAAAAAAAAAAAACACCAATAAACATGAAACACACTGCAAAAATTTCTTTGCTGAAAAATGTAACAAACGGGAAGATTTCTGTTTAGAAATCACGTCTGCTATTTTTGGCCTAAACTTTTGAACTAGTTCAAAGGCACACATCCCACCTTTTCAACTATCAGTAACACATCGTGATAAAATAGCTGGATTATAATGTCTCCTCTTAGATTGATCGTGGTGTTAGTGTATTTCGGTTGTAAATATACACCCCCCTTGCTTGCCTCCCTTGTGGAGCAGCCTAGGAAGCGTGGTAGGTCTTAAAATGCTTACGACTCCGGTGAACTTGAAAGGTGGGCGCGTATTTAGCAACAACTAGAGGCTGCTGAATTTAGCCAGGTGGTTGGGAAGAAATATTCAGGAGAAAAAGGAGTACGCTTTTCATAATGCAGCTGTGATTTTTATTTTTCATTCCAGACAAAATTTAAATTTATACTAAGTCTGCTGCTTCTTGTTGTAACAGGAGTTGATTTCATTTTATTTGATATCTCCTTCTCCTGGAATGAGCAGTACAGCAGATAGAGTAAATTATTGGACGAGAGCTTGAGTTCCCTACGCACGCGGTGTGCAAGTCGGTGGGAGGTTTCCGTGCACACGGAAAGCGGACGGGGCCCGCCGGGACGTAATGAAACACACGCTGAAAGCCACCGCGCTGGGGGGCGAGGGGTGCGCGCTTCTGGGCGCACAGACAGACGCCCGTACACCTCCCACCCCGGCACACGTACACGGAGGAGCCCACGGACGTCTGCTGACGTGCTCGGTGGGGTAATGTGGGGGGAAAGAGAGGGATTAGTAAAATACTTCATTTTTCTTATCATCCTAGCTAGGCTAAGAGCAGGCAGGCACATTTTGTGTCTGTCTGGTTCGCGCAAATGCTCCTTGCGCTGTTCAGTTCTTGTGGCAGCTTTGGAGGAATGTGGTGTGTAAATATAACAGTGATATTTCGTGATAATATTAGAAAGGGATTTTCTGCTGCTTGGGCTGGCTTGGGCCGTGTCACGAGTTGCGTAAAACGCAGATTCACAGAAAGGCTGTGAATTTTAAACCCCAGCGAGATGGGGAAAGACCATTACAGTATCCTCTATAAGGGGGTGTACTAGGTCAAACGACGTACTTGCAGAAAAAGCAGGGATAAATGCTTCTCTCTGCCTACATTTTTTCGCCCGCATGATATGTCATGTTACTGCTCAAGTGAGGTAAGAAGGCAAGCAAGTAAATAAATAAAACTGTGCAGCAAATTGTACAGTAATCTCCAGTAAAGGTAAACAAACCGGCTATTGCTCTTGGATGGTTTAGTGCGGTAGAAAGGCTTTTTTGGCACGATTTGGGGATGATTGCATTACTCACGAGGCAAAGATTGACTCATAATGAAATGACAGTTTCTTGTTCGTTACAAAATATAAAAACTCCACATTTGTTCTGAAACAAAGAATAAGGTTAGTTATAAGTAACAATGTGACGTGAACCTTGACAGCCGAGTCTCTAGCAGTCAAATAATGAAATTAGAGGAGTTGCTTTGGATTTAGGTGGGTGCAATTAAAAACAGAAATTTCCTTTCGAGTGAAATGGAATAAATGTATCGAGCGGGCAGGGAACGATTATCCAATATACACCTTGCGGACTATGTAATTGTGGCATGCTAGATCTAAAGCTGTGAATTAAAACTGATTTTTGTTTGATAAAAAATTTTGATAAAGAATTTTGTTTAGAAAGCAGAGGTGTTTTCTGAGTTAAGATATTTTTAAAACCGTAACGGGGAGATAAGATTGTTTTGCAGCAGTGGGAGCTTTGACAGCACTGGTAACGTTTAGGGAAGGAGACACCACTTTTCTCCATTAGTAACTAAGTAAAGAAAATACGTGAACAACTTCATATCTAATTTAAAATAAATCTTGAAAGTAAAGCTAGACTTCCGAGTTCGAGAGTAGAGACCATAAGAGAGAAAAAAATGACAATACTTCTCAGGTAAAATGAGCTGACTTTTGGTTTTAAATGTAATGCTCTTTGGTGTTTATAACATGCATGCTGATACAGATCTAAATCTTGCATGCCTTGCTCAGGCAAATTATTCACTGTTTCTAGATGCCTCTAAATTCAACATAAAATTGAGGCAGATCTTTGACTTTTTTCCCCCTCTTTTTTTTTTTTTTTTTTTTTTTTTTTTTTTTTTTTTCTCTTTTTTTTTTTTTTTTTTTTTTGCTTTCTTNCTATTTGCCCGTGGGCAACTGAACAAGTAGACATTTGCGAGATTGTGTTACAGTAAAGGCATCGTTAATATGATTAATTCTAGTTTGTTATTTTGTTGGCTTTGAGATTTTACAGTGATCTTTTTTATAGGTGCAGCAGAACTGCTACTGCACAATTTGATTAAATGCCCTTAATATCAACATGAACAAGGAATAATGTATTTCTTGGGAACTTCATAAGGGTCTATACTCTGATGCTCCTGTAACAAGCCAATACATTTACAGACAACACTTTTCGTGGGGGTCATTTGCTTTGCTTCCGGAACACAAAATTTCTTTTTAATATGCACAAAATTTTCCTTTGCAAATGTTGACGTGAACTTGCGAACATGCAATTCCCGTTGACTTCAATGAGAGCCATCCTTGCTCATCAAAGGATAGAATTTGGCTCTTGATTTTACTGCAATCAGTGTATTATTTATAATGTACAAGAGTGCATATGCACTCTCCCAGTAAGAGCTAATGGAATTTATGTGCACATGCTGAGGACCAAATCCTCCTGGTAGCTGTTAGGAAGTTTACTTTCATGTGTTTGTTCCTTCGCGTAACCTGAATCACCGTTCGCTGATTACAAAACCAAAAAAAAAAAAGAAGAATGGTCTACATCAATAGTATTTTTTTGCAGTTACTACTTTTATTATAGGTTATTATTATGATAGGAGGCGAGCAAATTTGAATTTGCAGAAGGAATCGTTAATACTGTTTTCAAGCATTTCTAATTACAGGCAGTGGTTACTTGTTCTCTCAGACTGATAGAAACATCACTGCTTCTGACAGTAGGTTCTCCTTACAAATCGAGCACTGGCGCGTTCCTCGAGTGTTAGCGAGAAAGCACATTTGTTACAGAACGTGGATGTGGATGCTCTGACTGGGGATAGCGTTTGCTCTCCGGAGGTGGGGCTCGGCAGAGCGCTGGGCACCGCTGCCTGCCACAGCTGGAGCTGGGGTCACCGGGAGCTCCGCGGGACTGGACCCTTGGGCTGCAGCACGATACCTGCCAAAACTCGTTAGTGAGAAAGGTTGCAGTTCTCATTAACACCCACCTCACAGAACAGTTGTTTTCAACCTGTGGGATCCTATCCTTTGACATAATCAGCTTGCCTACAGCTAGAATTTTTCTGTCACCTGATAGAGCTATTCCTGCAGCTTCCCAATGGAAGCAGCTTCTCTGGTTTATCATTTTCTCTCTTATGTCACTCCAGTTGGGGGCGGGGGGGATGCGGGTGCGCTTGCTGAGGTTTCTTTTCATAATGCATGTGAAATGAGAAAAGTATTTAATTCTGTATCGTGCAAAGAGGTTTATTAGCAAATCACAATAAAGCACTGTAGGAAATAATGAAACTAGGACAAAAAATGCAAACGAAAACACTGAAATGATCACAGAAGAGGCGAGCTGCCTTCGGTTAGGGGGAAGTTTTGGTACAATAAGGCCCAGCTGTACGTGACAGTCTGGTAGCCCCAGCACTATTCATACATATTCAGGATCTTCTGCAGACGTTTCTTTGTAGTTGATGATCTGTGCTAAGCCATCTCTAGTGCAGCAGCTCTTCAGCTATTTACTGTAGTGGTGCTGAGCCCTCGGTTCTGCGGTAGATTCGGCCGGGAGCAGGCCAGCCTGCCCAGCCCCTGAGCCTCGTCACGAGCTTTTCCGATGGTCAGGAGCCACAGGAGAAGTACCAGGTGCTGCAGGGAGCTGCGCGAGGGCGGTGAGCAGCAGGGAGCGAGGTTTGACCCAGCTCCCAGGGTCCCACCCCGGCAGCACGGGGCTGGAGCTGGCCGGGCACGCAGCCCCGTTTCCACCTCGGTTACTTCTTCCAGCAGCTGGGGATCTAGGTTGCCTGGTCTGTCCTCCCTACCAGTCGAATGACGTGCTCAGGATATTGGAGCGGCGCTGGCACTGCTCGTGAGCTCACACGGGTCAAAAGCCACGGGCTGTGGTGGGCGAGCGGGAGCTGGCGGGTGAGCTGGGGTTCCCTGCCTGCGTGGGGTGGGATCACACGGGTTACCTGTTCAGGTGGGTCTGCCTGGGCATCGAGAGGTTTGCATTTCTGACTTTCAGGAGAGAAAGAGCTGGTCCTCCCTCCTCCTCCCTCCCGCTATTAATAATCGTGGTTTGCAGACCGAGTATCCACTCCGTGAAGGTTTGTATGTACATGCAGGCTTGAGTCAGTACCTAACTGTTATAATTTTAGAGAGCAATCTTCAGATTAACCGGTGCGCGCAGCGGGCTGCGAGTGCTCGCGGAGGTTGGCATCGCATTCCTCCTGCAGCAGTCACCAGTGCCGGGAGCACTCCCTGCGCGGAGGGGCTGACGCTGCCAGTTCATGGGCCCCGTTGGGGGCCTGAGCCGGCAAATCCCCGCTCCCAGGGCTCCCATGAGTAATGCCATTGAAGCCAATTGCCCTGGCGTGCAGTGGCTTGCAGTGTCATGCAAGGTCAGTTTACTTACCTGACAGCAAGTGTTGAGAGAGATCTCGGTGCAGCCGTTCACTGAAGTTTTTGGGGACGGGACTCTTCATAGGCAAACCCCACCCTAAATAGAAGTCGCAGTTTAACGTTGTGAGTTGTCTTCTCAGTTGGATCTCAGCATGGGCTTCATCTGATGACAAGAAAAGTTTCACATGTGGAGCATAACCCTATGGGTCAGTTCCCACTCACGCTGGAGTTGATGAGGAAAGTGTGGTGGGGCCCTATATGAACATCAGTACCACCAGTGAGGCTATAGAAATCCCTTTCCTTCAGTAAGCATCTGACAACACCAAGCATGTGCTCCTCACTCCGCCAGTGGCTCTGTGGTCATCTGCAAGCTACTTGGCTTACGACTGCATTGGGGGAATGCAAATATTGTATTTTGAGTGCTTCCCAGTCATCTTCTGATCACTAACAGTTAAGAGTCCAGAGTGAGAAGGAAGAGGGAAGAGAGAGAAAGGAAGGAACAGCGAGCAAGACCTACCTCTCCGCAGAGGTCAACGCAAAGCCAGTCTGCCCTATGCCCCAGTGAACAGGTTTTGCACATTGTGTGCAGCTCTCTTGAAATCTTAAGAGAAAACATTTTTCTGAAGTGATTCTCTTGATGCTAATTTTATTGCATGTCAGTCTGGTTTTTATTGCATGCAAACAATCACACAGACTCAGCATCTCTACTTCCTAACAGTGTCAGAGGTGATGAAAGAAGGCTCAGTGACATTCAGGGGGCCGAAGCCATACAGAGAAAGCCCCCCCAAGCTATCCTGCCAGTAGAATTTGTGTTTGCACCCGGGAAGGGAGAAGCGCAGAGGCCCCAGGACTGCTGTCAGCCCTGCAGGTGAGGGCGCAGCCCCTGCTGTGGTGGGCAGCAGGGAACCCGGTACCATCTCGCAGTGCTGGGGCTCCGCGGCAGCTGCTGCCAGACGTCCCCGGCAGGCACTGCGGTGAGACGACTGGCGTGACCCTGCGGGCACTTGTGGAGCTCAGGTTCGATGTCCCGTGCAGCCTGTCCGTCTGAAACTGTCCCGGCCCTGCGTGGCGAGGCGGTGGCTCTAAGCTCTGCCGCTGCCGTAGCGCCCTTTTCCAGCTCTCCCCTTGCGGAAAGGAGAGGGTGGGAGCATGGGTGGCAGCAGCCGCTCTGCCGTCGCTGCGGGCGGGTGAGTGCATCTGCTGGAGGCTCGCGGTGTGCTGCCCGCCGTCGGGCGGATCCTGCCCCATGCCCGCAGGCTCTGGCTCGGCGAGGGTCTGCCCTGCGGTCAGAGGTGCGCAGCCGACGAGCGTGGGCTCTGGTGCCGTCGCCCACAGGTGCCGAGAGCTGGCTGGGAAGCCTTGCTGCAGGGCCGGTGCCTCCGCCTGCCCGGGGCTGGGGAAGGAAGTACCGACAGCCTCAGCCGCCTGGATTTTCATAGCCCGGTTCTCTCTGAGGTCTAGGGAGAAAGAGCTCCTGCGTTCCGGGCATCGCTTTGTCCCAGGGGCAATGCTGCTCTTCTAAGGATTCCCTTTCTTGTCAGCCAAACATGCTGCAGCTTTGCAATATCTGGATACTTCCTCACTTTTATTTATTTACACACACACGTGAGAAATTACTTACCTCATTACTTCATTTACCAGCATTTTCCCAAGATGCAAGGAAGCTGTCCACACATTTTCCCTTTGCGCGCTGTGAGCGGGTGACAGTAACAGCGTTGTAGCCATGTGCTGTTCGTGCTTCTCGCAGCAGATGTTACGGTGTCCTGCGTGTGCCTTTTGGCTCGTGTGCGTAAAAAGAAAAGCAACGCTGTGTTTTTTTACAGATGGGACACAGTGATGGGAGCACTTGTACAAAAAGACAGGTTATTCTTAAGAACAGTTTATGAAATGTTGCAAAAGTACAAGTGGAGTAAAACTATTTGAGGGAAGAAATGGCATGTGAAATGTTGCAGCGATACTATCTCTACTCGGTATCATTGGTTTGAACCTTGCCAGGCTTGGTGGTTGGAGCTGCAAAAAACAAAGTGATTCAGCCGATGGGAGTAGAAAGCGTTACAACTGACAGCTACTTTGTTGATGGAGGAACAGGCGGAATCCCACTGCTGGGGGATCCCCCACTGCAGCCACTGCATCCTGGTTGCTCCTGGCTGTCGCAGCCCTGGCAGGAGCTGCTGTGGGAGAGCGCTGCACGGAGGAGGCAGACTTTGTACTTCAGCAGCAGCTCTCCGTCGTGTCCTGCGCTGGGGGCTGCAGGGGCCTTTGCAGGGTCCCTGAGCTCCTGGGTGGGTGTCCCAAGCCAGAGGGAGCAGGCGATGCGCTGGGGCTGTGTAGCTCCTGCTAGCTTGGTCCTCAGAGCCGTGCCGCCTCAGCCTCGCTACCCATGCCCAGGCCAGTTCCCCAGCATGGTTTTGTGGGTGTGGAATACATTAGCCTTGATGGCGCCTGCATTAATTTTATGTGGGAGAATCCCCAGAGATTCCAGGGCAATTACAGGGAGAGCAGCCTTGCCCAGTGCGGCGTTCTCCCCATCCAGCCGCTGATCCCCGCAGAGGAGATGGGAGGACTCGGCGAAGCAGCGCCAGCCCGCCTGCCCGCAGCATCCCTCGCAGCAGAGGCCAGAGCAGGATGGTCCATGGTCCCGCAAGTGACCGCACTCCACGGCTGGCCCAGGGTGATGGGACTGAGTGCTGGGCGGTAGCGGAGCTCGCTGTGCTGATCCATGTCTTACAGAAAGGTTGGAAAACAAGCCCAAGGCAAGCAAGCTGCCTTCATTTCATACATGTCCTATGAATATTGGCTGTCTAGCATAATTGAAGCCTGTTCCATTTGTGGCTTTTTTCTCACTTAAAAATTCAACTCATATTTTGGCAGGGGTTTGTCTGAGCGCGTAGCGGATACATTCAATGACAAGAGCTATAACATTCAATTTGTTGGATGCCACAATTAAACCTCAGCTTTTTCACCCAGCCATCTGAAAGCCAATTGCGAGTTGTCACTCAAGCAAGAATACATACAAACAAGGGCAGTACATAGCCCCGGATCCTAACAATGTGATTTTCATCGCCTTACCAGTCTTTGGGGAGTCTTCAGCTTCCATCTGGAAGTACCTTCAACCCTTTCCAGCTACGGATCTTGAAATAGCTAGAACAGAGAGAAAACCAAAATTACATGGAGTTTATTGCCATTTCAGAAGGAAAAAAGTGTTTGAAAAAGTTTATTCAGGAAGCCAGGGGAAGTTAAGTGGGAGACATTTGCCATTTCATCAGTCTGTTGGTGATAGCCATTCATGTCATAAATGGCTTGTGTCATTTGATGCCAAAAATAACACAATTTTCCTCCCCAAAGGCCTATAGGGTTTTTTTGCAATAAATGTTTATTTGTTAATAATATACTTTAAACAGCCCAGTCTTGACCTCAAGTCTCCAAAAGAATCCATCTTCTCTCTGAAAAATCCTACAAAGTTTGTGTAATTTTTTCTGGGAAGGTGTAATTGATGGCGCAGTGAAGGGTAGTGTGTTTGCTTTAACTACTGCAGCTGCGTGGATTAACTGTTTATAAGGGCCTACTGTGCTTTGAATGGCTACTTTCTTAGATTTCAGGCTTTAGTTGACAGCACTTCCTAATGGTTTCTTGGATTTGCTTAAGTTCCATCGGTAAAAATAAATTTCTGTGCTTAGCTCACCCATTGTTCTTTCCCCATTGCTGCTTTGAAAGCTTTTAAACATTCATTTCTAGGAGTTCGGTTTCATTGATTAGCCTACACGGTGCAACATTGCAAATGGAGGTGACCAGGACAACTACCTGACAGAGCTGAGCGGGGTCTGATCTTGTTCCACATCTCGGGTTGATTTCGGAAAAAACGTAAGAGAAATTTGGGTGCCTAGCAAATAACCTGTATGCAAATACTTTTGACAGGCTTTCTCAATTTAGTAATGGGAGTCTCTAGAGTCTAAGGCAGAACTGGCAGGTATGAAATATGTGTGATTAAATATTTGAAAACGTAATAAAGGTTTTTGTAAATATGCATAATATAGAAACTGTTGTTTTGAGAGAAAATAGTAAGTCGGGTAATTTATTTATGGTATGTTGCACTGTTTTGAAATTGCCTTCCCGAAACCTGGAGTTAGATTTCCACTGGCAAAGCGTTTGTAGAATACCAGTGACATGCGATCAGCAGCCCGGTAATGTAACAATTGTCTTTTCACTAAATCACTGACTACCGCTGATTTAACCAATGTTAAATCACATTTTTCGGCTGCTTTTGTTCTGCCACCAACCCCTCTGATCCTTCTCTCTTATGATTTCTCATGCATACTTTTACTAAAAAAGCAAAGTATTAAGACATTTGTCAGAATTTTTTTTTGTTAGTCCTTAAACGAAAACGTGGTTTTCTTGAAGAACTCTAGAGGACTTATTTTCTTTAAGATCATCTGAGTTATGGGAGAGAATTATGCATTTAATTTCTCAAAGCATTTCAGCTTAAAGTGCTAGTTTGTTCTCAGTCACACAGGCACTTGGATAAAGTAAGGAACAGTATGTGTAAAATGAATGGAATTCATTTTTTCTTTAAACATTTCACATTTGTGGAGCTACTTTATTTGGATAAGATGCACACTCAGGTACTTCACCTAAAACTTATTTTAGTGGGACTCCATGTCACTAAATGGCACTGGTCGTTTACTGAGAATATGTTTGTAGTTTATTATTACTTGTGACAATTATACGATGCTTTAAAAACGTATATTTTGAGAAGCATAGCTTCTAGCTTGGGCTGTGATCCTGCACATTAATAAGGTGGTTAATTTTACTCAGTCTCTTCAGTAGCTATTTACAAGGTAGAGTTCCATACACAACTAGGTGAAGAACTGGGGGCCTTAGGGTAACTAAACTGCATGGCAAATGCTCGTTTACTTCCCAGAGGCATTTTCTGGGACAGTCTGGGCCACAGTAGCCTGAGCAACTCGCCTCCTCTGTGCTGGCAAAGGCTTGACTAATCTTTGCGTCCATTTTGGTTTTTGCAGGACACACTTCTTGACCTTCAATTTAGCCTTTGTTGGATCAGTCCTGTTAAAGCAAGATCACGTCCAAGCTCTCTTTCCCAAACTGAAAATACTTGGAAAATAGCTTTAAAACTTTGCACGGCTTCCTGCTATTCTGCTGCTTCTGGCACTGCTGGGGAGTCCACGCCAGACCAAATAGTCCCACTGCCGCTCGGCGGCGGCTGGCCCCCCCCGGGCCCCCGGCTGCGGGCAGAGCTGCCTGCGGCTGCCCGGGCGTGCAGCGAGCGCGACTGCCCAGCGGTAACGGCAGCGCGGGCAGCTCATCCTCGCTTCCCCGGCCTTGACGTGTTTGAGTGCCGGACTGCAGACGTGCAGGCGGACCGGCGCACGCGCGGGAGTGCCCGTCTACGGCCAACAGGTGTATGGTGGCAGCGGGCGGCGCGATGGCCTCCGTTGGCTCAGAGTGACGGCTGGGGTGTCTTGGGAAGGCTGGGGGACCGCAGAGGAGGATGCGAGTCCTGTGTTTGCCCAGGGGCTGTGCTCGGCGTGCCCGGGGCCGGTGCATGCGTGCGGGCTGCTCACACCGCAGCCGCAGGGCCATGCAGGTGTCCAGGGACAGCGGCGTCGGAGCCACCACCTCTGCACCAGGGTTCGGGGTCTTCTGATCAGGCGGAGTGTCCTGTCCTTCTCCTCTCTCCCCAGAAAAGAACACTGTGCAGACCTCGTCTGTGTCCTTCAAGCCTTCCTCTCGGGCACGGGAGAGCTTCCGCGCTGCCGGGGCTCCTCCAGTCGCCCTGGCCTGTGTGAGTCGGGCTGGATCCTGACCTGCTCCCAGCCAAGCCCACGGCGTAGCACGCAGGTCCCGGGCGCCGCAGCGGGCACGCAGGGGATGCAGACGCTGACACTCCCCGACTCGCCCCTCCGGGCTCCAGTGAAGCTTCTCCTGATTCATTCCCGGCAGTGTGCGGTGATTCATGCTGGCAGCATCAGCTCCCTATTTATGAAACTGAAAAGAAACAACCTGAAATTGGCTGAAACAGTCACATCACTAAGGCTAATATGGGTTTGCTCCTGTAAGAGGATATTAAAAGTCTCCCTTTGTTTGTTGCACAGAGACTGAGCTTTGCCATTTTTTAGTCTTTTTGTCAGCTTACTTTGGTATTAAAGCAACTGACATAACATTTAACTTCATCCTTGTGCATGAGCACTCCTGCTAATTAATTCAGTAATTCTTTTGACCTTCTGTTTAAAAGATCTCAACTGATGCAGTCTCTGCACAGACACTGCCATCCTTTAGGATCCTTAGCCGTTCATTTATTATGAGCATGGCTATCGGGTAGATGGCTTGCATCTTTGTGCCGTTATATTCTTGTAATAGCTAACATCAACAAAGTTAAATGGACAAATGAACAAGAGAAAGAGAAGAAAAGCAAAGGAGCAATTAAATGTAACTTTTCATCATGAAAAGGATTTCACTGGTTTATCTTCTAATAAGATTATGTCACCGACACAAGTACCTAGGAGCCCTTGATTGACAGCCTCCTGTACTTTTATCAGGCAGTGTGACACTAAACCTCAGGGCCTTTTGTCCGATAGAGTGAGCTCACGGAAACTTGCCATCCTAATCCCCTTATTCATGTCAAGCACAGAAAANCCTCAAAGCATGGGTACCTATAGAATTCACTCCTAAGTGTTGTAGAAGTCAGCAATTCACCCCAATCGCTGGTATTATAAGTTTCATAGCTCCGGCCCTTTCTTAGTTGTAGGAATTCCTTTGTGCGTATCCCTGCGGTAACCTATTTCAACTAGCGGTTCCCTGTGGTGCTTTATTTACTTGTCCAACTGTTTGGAAGTCTGTTAGTCTAAAGATCAGATGCTCTGAAACAAATCTTATTACTTTAACCAGCTCTGCAAATTCTTCTTTCTCCATTTTTATTGACTTCTCTTCAGCTAGAACTAATACACATGCAGCAGGTGGGCAAGTATGTCTCTCAAAGTTTAGCCTCTCAGATTTAACATGAGAAACTATAAATCTTTTTGTTTTCCTTGGAAAATGTGGGAAACCACAGGTATTTGAAGAGTTGCCTCCTCGGTGGATTTGTGAAGTTTATACTGGTTGCTGTAATTTTTGAAACAGAAGTCTGGGAAATTTTAAAAGAATGTTGCATTCTGGGGGATAGACTAATTATATTTTTCTCCTGTTAAGTATTTTTTCAAGCTGTAATCAAAAGCAAGGGAATGGGAAAGTTTTAAGATTTTTTTTCCTTTCATCCAGCCTGACACTACCGGTAGAGATACTGCGTAAAACTTCCTTCAACTAATCTGCTCCAAGCTGGTTCAGTCGGCACTACTCACCAGTCCTAGTTTTAGAAGGTGTGTCCAGCTCCTCTGTATTTTTCATCTCTATGCACATTTTAAAAGTAATTTTAGATGTTAAAAGCCAGTGCTAATTAAATGTTTTAAGAAATTATCTTTCAGGAATTCCCCTTTCTCCTCCCCGTCCCCCCCACCCAGTCTCCTGGCGACCTTGTGCTCCCCGGTTTGAGCATACATCTCATCTTGGGGAGGTGTTTGCATCTCTCGTGGCACTTTCCTCCAGCAGATATCAAAGTCCTTTGCAAAGCGACCTGCCCAGGGTTCCTGCAGGCTGGGGCCTGTCCCGGACGCACTCGTCCCTGGGACACACCGTTTCTTCCCATGTCTTCTGAGGACCGGGCTGCACCAGGAGTCAGGATGGGAAAGTTCTCGTGTCTGGGGTGTGCAGAGCAGTTTGCTGCTGCTTCGCCTGGATTTGTTTTTCCACCTTAAGCACCAGCAGCTGCTGTCACACAGGGCAAACAAGGGAACATACACACTGCCTTATTTAAAAAAAAAAAA
>VZTL01067813.1:0-34978 GCA_013400535.1 Scopus umbretta | reverse complement strand
CGGGCAGGCGGCGGGCAGGCGGCGGCAGGGCGCTGGTGGTGCCGCGCTGGCCGCGTGGCACTGGGGCAATGGAGGCAGATGGAGCAGTGTGAAGCCTGGAGGGTGCACACGCGCAGCGGGATGAGGGTCCCCCAGCACGGGGTTAATGGGGGAGTGCAGCCGCCCTGCCAGCGGGGCGGCTGGGGGCCTGGGCAGGATTTGGCAGGGGCGTAGTGCCTGCACTGCCAGGGATTTACAAAGGAGGGTCCTCGTGGCGTCTGGAGCCATCTGGACATGTTGGATTTTTTAAAATGTGAATAATATTTTTTATACAGCTTGTTCTGTTAACCCTTAGGCAGCAGAGCTGGCCTCCCCAGCGATCCTTGGGGGGTCTGTGGGGCGGTGAGGGAGGGATGTGGGGAGGGGCATGTTCCCTCTGGTCTCTCTCCCCTGCCAGCCCCGGGTGGGAGCAGCCTCATACCCCTCATCAGCACAGTGGGCTGAAGGAGAGGGGTCTGCTGTCACCCACAGAAAGTCATCCATCTTTCAGGAGTGTAACAATGGAGGCTGACCATGGGGATCCCCATGTCCTGCCCGCTGGCAGTCCCAAGCCCTGTGCAAACCATGGCGGAGAGCCTTCGCCTGGCTCCATGGGGACATGGACAGGGGGAAAGAACGTTTTGGGGGAAAAGAGCATTTTTCGCTCGGCAGGGGAGGAGCCGGAGCCAGAGCCTGAGCTGGTGGCTCCCCGTCTGCTGTGGCCTGGGGCCAGGCGGTGGCACCAGAGGCGGTGGTGCCATGGAGCTGCCTCTGAGTGGCACTGGGGGTGGTGGGCTCTCCCCACGTCCCCTGCCAGCTCCCAGGGAGAGGAGGAGAGGACAGCCCAGCGCCTGCCATAGATGGGTTTTTCTGGATACCATGAAAGATTGAACACAATGGGTGAAAATCAGTGCACAGCTGAGGTCTGGCTCCCCTGAGTGGCCTGAAATCTGCTTTTCTTACCGCACCTTTGCCATTTCAGATGCACCAGCTGCCTCTCGACCAGGTGGAAGTGTCACTGGTGCCCCTCCACCTACACCTGTGTCTCCAACCACTCGCAGTGTGACGATGCACTGAGGATGAAGGTAAGGCCCGTCAAACTTTGTTGCTTTGGGAGACCTTCCCCCATCGCTGTGCTGTTGCCGTTGTTTTTCTTCTCCCGGGGATGGAGGAGGATGGCTGGGCTTTGGCAGCGCTGCCCTGACGGGTGGGGGGCAGCTCCGAGGATGGCACTGCTGGGTGTCGCTGACGTGCTGCCTGGCTTTGGGGAGGCTGTGCAGTCGGAAATGCCATGATACACATCTCACCTCAAAGGCTCAGCAAAGGGAGAGCTGGAGGGCTGCTCTGGAGCACTGCCCTGCGTGTGTCGTGTTTGCAGCACTCCTCGGCAGCATGGGTGAGCATGGGGCTGAGGCTGGGCTTGGACCGCCTCGCCTCAAGGTCCCCAGGCTGAGCCTTGCTATACCTAGCGACCCTGGGGAGCCTTTGGGCACCAGTGCTCAGTGTGGTCTCAGCCAGTTCTCCTGGCAGGCTCCGAGTCTCCTCCATC
The DNA here is from genome assembly GCA_013400535.1 of Scopus umbretta. NCBI lineage: Eukaryota > Metazoa > Chordata > Aves > Pelecaniformes > Scopidae > Scopus > Scopus umbretta. Next base: position 33,411 of record VZTL01067813.1, on the reverse strand, counting down.
AGCATCTGGCACTTGCTGGCCATGGCTTGTCCTGGGTGGGGAGTTGGGACCCCCTTCTCTGCTGGTGTCGAGGAGGGGGACACATGCAGGGCAGGTAAGCTGCAGCCGTGCTGTGCCGTGCTGCGCTGTGCCTGGAGGCACGTGTGTGTGAGGAGGCTGGCAGCCTGGCTAGAGCATTTGGCTGTCCTGGTGCCCTCAGCGGGCTCTGTCCCTTGGCTCTTCATCACCTCTCACGTCTGGAGCAGTGCCGCTATTTCTCTGCATCCTGGGATGCCTGGGTTTGAGTAATACAATAAACACAGCAATACTTTACAATTCATTTAGCTTTGACTAGGCTGTTGCGGTATGTTAATAATGTGCTGGAGCACCACTGGTGGTGCTCGTCTAAAGGAGAAAATCGCCCCTTTCCAAATTACAGTTTTAATAACCCAGAGGCTCAGTGTGTTCCTGCTTCTGAAATTTAAATTGAAGTTAATTTAAATAAAATTGGCTTTTTAGCAATCAATCTGCTGTAGATCCAAGCCAAGCTTTTGCACTGTAAATTGAATATCCCTTTGGCACCGGTGCTCTGCCCTCATCTCAGCTCTTCCAGCACAGGAACTCCCTGTGCTTGTTGCTGGCAGGAGTTTGGCGCCATGTCAGACGTCCCACCCTCAGCCCTGGGCTCAACCCCGGGGCCAGTCCTGGCATCTGCTCCCCTCCAGTGGGGAGGAGGTGGGTGGCTGCAAGCGCAGGGGATGGGGAAGGTGATGGAGCCACCATGTCACAGCTCTGCGCCGTCATGTCTAGTGTAAAACTCCGGGAAATGTTTCCCGTCCCTGCTGGGTGGCAGCAGGGCGATGGCTCCTGGCAGTGCAGGGCAACACTGGTCTGTCTTCTGGCTTGTGAAGTGTGCCCGGGTGTGTTGTGCTTCCTGGTGAGTGTCTGTTCATACCAGGCAGGTATTGAGGAAGCACCCTCCACTTTGTCAACTGCCCAGATTTCAGAAAGTATCTGGTGTTTTCTCTTGCTGTCTGAATGGGGACTGGGCACTTGAAAACCATCACTGATGGCTGCTCCTGGTGTGGGACCCATGTGCTGCGGCTGCACGGTGGGCTGTCTGCCCTGTGCCGGGACATGGAGAGCTGTGCCGGGTGTCGTGCTGGGCTGCCGGGTATGAGGTCCCACAGCACAGCGGGCTGTGAGCTGTGGATGCTCGAGCTGCGCCTGCCCCCAGGCACCGGGGCTGCTGCTCGGGGCAGGGGCTCCGGGGGCTGTGAGCCCCACCAGCAGCGCGGGGTGATGGCAGGGCTGTGGGAGCGGCTGGGGACAGCCACAGATCGTTCCTCCATCAATGTTTTTAGTCACAGCTGGTGCACGGTGTGTTTCTCATTAAATCTAGAGGAAGAGCATGGGCTGCGAGAGGACTTCTGAAGAAGGTCCCGTGTTATTGACTTGACTTTTTCCTTGACAGAGCGCCTGCAGCTTGGCTGGCAAATGGAAAAATTGCCTGAGATAATTTGTGTCCTTTGACTTAAGTGTAGCTGCTGCTTGAAAGACAGGTCAGCAGAGCACGAAGCAGTGTGTGTTTTCCTGGCTTAGCCCAGGTGTTCCTGCCAGACTGTGTCCGGAGAGATGCCAGGGTGGATTTGAGAACTGGTCTTGCGGAGTCTGGCTGTCCCCTCATTCCCTGCCCCCCAAGGCAGAGCCTGGCTGTGTCCCCTCCCCTGCGCAGGGCTCCTAGGGCTCCTGGGGGGGACAAGCAGTAAAGCCAACAGTGTGGGGGTAGAACCCTCCTGTAGTGCCCGTGCCACTGGTGGGAGGGCATGGGGCTTCTTGCATGGAGCCTCTTGGGGCCAGACCCAAACGATCCCTTGTAAAGCCAAACCTGAGGCTGTAGCTGTCAGTTGGTGATGCCCACCATGGCACTGGAGTTACTGTGGGACCTGGTGTGCCAGCCATCAGGTCTGGTGGATCTCCGTGGCGTGAGGCCAGAGGATGTCCCAGGACACGGGAGCAAGTGGAGAGTAGGGTACGGGTGAGCTGGCATTTCCTGCGGCACTGCGAACAGGGAGCAGTCCGAGCCAGGGGCTGGAGGGACCATGGATGCCTGGTCCCTCCGAGCTGGCAGGGCATCCCGTCCCTGTCTTGAGCTCACTCTGCCCCTGTGTGTCTGCCGGCACCCCGCAGTCATGCGGCCAAGCCCTGGATGGAGGAACTGGCCCTGCTGAAACCAAACCCGACAGAGACTGTTCTGCTCCTGAGCACCCGTGCTGCTGTGAAGGGAGGGCACACAGGTGCTGGGACGGCTAGACCTCGGCAACCCAGCATCGGATCTGCCTCCCTGGCTGTGGGGACCGTGCAGGACAGCGTGGCATGGGGTGCTCGTGTATCATCATGGGGAATAGCTGCTCTTCTGCCCAGAGGGAGGAAATTAGGGCTGTGGACATGGGTCTCAAGGAGCCTTGCCTACCTGTTAATGAGAGCTGCATCCAGTCTTCTCACTCTGCTCCCATCGCCTCAGGCAGACCACTGGAAGCAGAGTTACTCTCTGGTATCCCTATACCTGTGCCTATCCTTCCTTAAGGATAACTGTGCCTATCCTCTCTTTTTCGCCTCTGATCTACTCCAGACATACAGTTCTGTTGGATGCTGCACCTGGTTTGGGCACATTCCTGTTTTATCTCTGTGCTTTTCTTAGCTCTTCCCGATGATTTCAGTCAGCAGCCTGCAGGACGAGGTGCTCTGTAGCCCTGGAAACATGGTGCCTCATCCTACAGTCAGAGCTTTCAGTAAACAAACCATTGCTGGCGTGGCTGCACCTGAAAACTGGTCCGCCGGGAAGCCAGCATCATACTGGCTTCATCTGCAGCATTTTAAACATTCAGACCCTTTGCCCTGATCCAGACGTGAATGATACAATCAGCTGGAAAGCTCTATTTCTAGCTGCTGATGAACAGCAGGAGAAGGGGCTGCAAGACGACAAGTTAATCAGTCCTCTAAAGTGTATTTATCTAGCAAGCTATGCCAGCTGCTGTGACATGCAAGGACACACCAGGCCATAGGGGCTTTTGCATGAATTTTCAGTTGTAGCCCTGCTGGTTTTATTTTAACTCTTCTGATTCTCCTAGAAGAGTCTTGGGACTGAAATCTCTCTCCAGTGCTTTGCTTTGTTGTTTCACCTCTCTTACCATATGCATCTCTGTTATTTAATCTCGTTGTTTAGGCAGCACCTACTGTGCTTGGTTAAGATGAGTGTCCTGATAGAAATGAAGCATGTTTTCCACAGTCAAACAGGCACTTCCAGGTAGTTCCCTGACCCCTAGCTAGGTCTGGGGAAGGCAAGAGAGAAACCTCATGCTCACTGCATGTCTGGCACTAGGTATGTGTCCTGCCGGGCATCTCGGTGCTAGGAGGGCGGGCTGTACCTCTCCTCAGAGCAGCAGCAACACTGTCATCAGCAGAGTCACAGTGGGGTAACCCTTGATGCAAGTGAGAAGGAAATCTTCCCTGCTGCAAATTGTTCTGCCTAACGCACCAGATATTTTGTTGTCTTTTACCCCAATGGCTCCACTGTCAAAGGCACTAATCTGGATATACCCTGAGGCAACGGAGAAGCTGGCTTCATTTTTGCTGTAGTTTTGCAGTGTGGTTTACATCTCATGAGAGAACAGGATGGGCTTGTCATACAGACTTGAATACTGAGTCAGCTCCAGTATCTGAGCCATCAATTTAAAGTGAGAACAAAAGTAGGGGGACAGATGACCTTTTAAAATCATTTTTCAGCTTCATTTAGGCCTTTCATTTCAGCTGTCCTACCGCTGCAGTCCCCTTGCTGAAGCCCCTACAGCTCGCTATACCCTTTCCTCTGCGCGCACACGCGTGCACACACAAACCCCCGCATGCTTCTGAAATGACACCGTGCAGGAGGGAGACTGCTGGGAAGCAAAATCTCTGCAGGGGCTTGCAGAAATGCACATTGCAATGTGTGAGACATCGGTTTCCCGCTGGCAGGAGGGGGGTCACACCAGCAGATTTGCCATTGTAGGCTACAGTGCCACCTTTTAGTGTCACTCCGGCCCCATCTTCCAACATTTAAGTGCATGTAATGAGGGAGCTGCCCAGAGTGGCAGCTGAGGAGTGCATACATATTTGCTTTTTACCTGGGAGGGCATTTTTTTCCAGCGCAGGAAGATGAAAGTGCAGGCTTGGCAGCCCCACCGCCCGGGAGCTGGGAGCTGCTGATGTCCCCAAGCTGGTGGAGGAGCCAGGTGGGAGCGAGGGGAGAATTCCTGCTGCGCTCCTCCCTTCGCTGGCCCATGGCTGCCGGCCCCTGTCGGCGGACGAGCCCTCCTGGAAAAAAACTGGCCACCCTACCATGGTTATCTGACCGCTAGCAGAGGGGTGGATCTTAAAGCAGTGCCCAAGCTGGTGACTTGGGGGAGGAAGGCTCCATGTGGTGTTACCGCATTGTGCATCATGGTGCCATTTTGGTATTTCACTTTCTGGGGTTACAGTGTGACCTGACTTTAAAGATGTAGTGAAACTAATCTTACCAAGGGCCCCGATGTGTCTTCTTGCCTCATCACTGAGGATGCTCAGCATGCACCCAGATAACCCCTCTTTTTTTTGTCTTGTTTTGTACCTAACAGAAGAAAATCGACTGTCCGCGAATCATACCTGCCTCATTGGACCCAATGCCCACGGGAGTGTCTCGGGACATTACAATCTCACTGGCTAACACGACTTTCTCTAAGGTAAATGAGTTCCTGGGGAGATCAGGAAGGTTCAGGTGAGCCTAGGCTGGTGTGCAGCAAGGTGGCCAGGTCAGCCAAAGGGAGTTTAAGAATGAGATGGGTTCTGCCTTGGAAGCAGGTGATTGCGTTAGCAGCTGAGGTCACTGTTTTAACAAAAGACGGTGGAAAGCAGCCACCCCAATGGCGAGTGAGATTGCATGGCAAAGCCAAAGGGAGACGATGTTTGTGTACGGGCATTCTCCAGGGATCTCCTGCAATTAGTGACAGGCTTTTTGCGTTTGATGGTGCGTTTGACCTTGTAAAACAGTCACTAGAACAAAATGTTTGGGGGAAATAAAATTCCTAGTTTCCTTGTGGGTGTTTGCTCCACCACAGAGAGTGACGGTGTCGCGCTTTTCCGGTGCCGTGTGCCAGCCCTGCCCCACTGCCCCGCGCTTAGGAATGAAGGGCAAAGCCCCAGAGCTGCAGGAAGAGAGCCCTGTGCTGGCTAAGCCACTGCTTGGAGTACAGCTCAGAAATATGTTTTAACTTAACTTCTGGTGGTCACTGCAGAGCTTTTATTTTTTTGTGAAAAAATGCTTTCTGTGAAATTTTCTGGCATGCCGATTGTAATAGGGTGAAAAGTGGGAGTGGATGTCAAATGGTGCCTTTGGAGATGCGTCACACACCAGGAGGAACCAGAGGAATTCGGGGCAGGGGGGCTGGGCACTGGGAAAATACTTGACTAAGCTCTGGCATTTGTAGAAAGCCTCCCTGTGTCATTTTGGGTTAAGTCTTCAGCATGGCCCGTGGGGCCTGGATCGCCATGCCCCTACGGAGGATACCTGCATGTGGGACAGCCAGGCAACTCCTCTTTCTGCAGGGAAAGGAGAAGGGTGGAAACGCTGATGGCGCTGCCTGGCTTGCTGTGCTGGGGGCGGCGGCGGAGCTGCCAGGCGCTGCAGAGGCACCGCTTCCACCGGACCTCGTGCCCTCCGGCACGGGGGCAGAAACAAGCTCTCCCCGCCGGGCTGGGGCTGCCATTTCCTGCACAGGTCTGGCCTCTGCAAACGCGGATGTGCCCTCCGCAATCAGCAGAAGTGGGCGAGAAATCCTTCTTCCTCTGTGGATGCTGGAGGTGGCTGAAGAGGAAGCAATACTGCCTGTAACCCGACAGGAAATGAAATCAGCAGGAAAGGGGCCGAGGCACCGCTGCTCCCGGGGCAGCTGGAGAGGCTCTGGCCGTCTGGCTTCTTCCCGCCACCATCCGCATACTGTCCCGGGGCACTGGATGGGATTCCTCCTCCATTCTTTTCCACAGGAGCTCGCAAGCACTGCTGGAGCTCAGAGCGTTGGAGATGCATGCCCCGACACCTCTGCCGCTGTGGGGGGGACTGCCCGGGCGTTGGGCGAGAGGCCAGGGGCCTGGGCCAGCCTGCAGAGCAGAAGCAGCCTGGGCACCAGCGATGCACTGGAGGAGATTCCAGTTTCCCCCTTGTGGCTGCGTGCATGTTCACTGAGCCAGCAGCTGCCTGCCAGGAGTCTGGTGCTTTCTTTCATGTCTTTATCAGATCTGTCAGTTTTCAAAGGGTAGTTAGGCCTCAGTAGTGGTGGAGCATCAACCTGCTTGGAGATAGGATTTTTTTCTGCAGAATGGGGCACAGCAGTAACTCAGGGCAGGATATCATCCTTGTGTTATCAGGAAAACAGCACAGAACATCTGCCTTTGAATGTACTCACGGCTGGGTCCTCATTTGAATTAGAGGTTTGCTCTGTGCAGTTATTGGGAGGAGAAGGAAGGTGGCTTTGAGCCCAAATCACGGACTGGTTTGGTCTGGTTTGGGTGAGGCAGCTTGGGACCACGTTGGCTCTCGGTCTGCATTGCAGCATGAGCTCTAAACACCCCCGGTCCAGAGGAACCCGGGTACCCTGCTGGCAGGGGTTACAAGAGCATAGCCCGGCCAGGCACGTCTCCTGGTCTGTGAGTGCTGTGGGTCAGGCACGTCCCCCGGTCTGCATGTGCCGCATGTCCCCAGCTCCGGGAGCGCCTGCCCCACACCTGGTCGTGACACTTCACAGCAGCACGCTGGGTGAGAGCAAGAGACAGGGCTTGGCTCCCTCGTGTGATGCTCAGCCTGAAGCAGTTTTATGTATAGGTGTGCAACAGAGCAGGATTAATTAGGCACAGATCCCAGCCCCATTGACAGTATCGGGTTCTGATCTCCTATTTGACTCGGAACGCAGTTCAGGTACTGATGGCAGAAACAAGGTGAGACATGGTGCCTGCCATATCAGTTGACTGAGATGGAGAACTGCACAAAACAGTTGTTGCAGCCATTCTGCCCTTGTCTTCCCTCTCCCAGGAGACAGCTCTAGAGTGCCATTTTGGGACAGACAGAACATTTGAAGCCCGGTGGGTGAACTCCTCTGCCGTGGAGTGTGTACACGTGCTGGTGAGTCAGGGGGTGAGGCTGCCAGCCCCTGCTCCCCCCGCAGCCTGGGGCAGGTCCGAGGGAAGGGAGGGTCTCGCCCCCAACCTCCCACCCTGCGGCTGGGACGCCAGCCTCCCCTCCTCCCTCCCTCTGCTTCCAGCTGAAAAAAGTGCAAACCGGCTTCACCCCTCTGGCAAGAGGCTCTTTGTGTGTGCTGATGCTGGAAGGGTGTTCAGAAGTCACCCATGCTGTCTTGTCTGCTCCGTGGGTGTCTGCAGTGGCTTCAGTCCCCGCTCTGCTAGGGTTTGGGAAGGAGCTGCTTGTTTACCTTTCTAAATGGGAAGAGTTCAGTTCAGGCAAAAACTTGGCCACTTTTCAGTGTTGCTATTTCTGTAGCTTTTATTCTGAACTAGGAATTGGCCTGAGAAAATGCTCAGACGCTCACCGAAGAGTGGTGTGTGGTTGTTGGAGGGCAAACTGCACCTCTGAAAAGCAGCAAACGTTTGGGCTTCCACCGATGGGAATATTGCAAGTAGAAGCTGGAGAGGAGCACTTTCCCATCACGTCACCTGCAAAACTCAGTATTGTTGCCCGGCACTGAAAATGCACAGACTGGCCAGTCTGTTAGTTTTCCTGTCCATTTCTACTAAAAATAGCAGCAAGCCAGGGCTCTGCTCTCGCTGTGGTGTGCGCCCCTCCCCAGTGCCCTTCGATGGGACCTCAGCAAAACAATTAAAACAGAAAACAGCCCTCTCTCTCTTTCTCTCTGCTAAAGATGAGACCCTCCTGTACTGAGAAGCAGTGGTCAGACAAGCCCCATGAGGAATGTTAATCCATGTAGTGTGTGTATGGAACCTTGTACTTCACTAATTTTCTTAAGCTTTTGTTCGTTTGTTTTTTGTGCGCAGCTCCACACGTCAGAAAAAAGCCATCTCTTCCCAGTGAACCTTCAGCTGAAGGACAGGCCAGACAGATTTATCGACAGTCCAGAGATGATGACAGGTCTGAGTTGAAAATGTTTTTATTCTGCTCTCATCTGGTCAGCTCGAATGACTCTAAAACCCTGGCAAAGTTTATGGGTTCGGGAGAGAGACCATGACTCAGCCGGGCACAGCTCAGGCACATGCCAAAAAACATATTTACCCAGAGTTGCACCCATGTGAATGTGTGCCCAGACGGACGCCCGCAGATATCCCCCTTACACCCAGGGAAAGTCAAGCCCTGTCCTTGAGCGCAGGCAGTGGTTGAGGTCTCGCCTGCCAGCGGCGCATGGGACGGGATGTGCTTCTGCTCTCGGTCACAGCAGAGATGTGGGGCGTCCCCAGGGTCAGGGAGGAATTCCTCCCAGAGGAGATGAGGGGGGAGGGCTCTGCCGTGAGCTTTCACAGGAGCGTGGCATCACGGTTCAGCATGCTGTAAGANAGATGCCTGAAGTGAGATTTTCTTTGGAGGATAGCTGTAATACATAGAGAGATGTTAACATCATCAGCCACTGACCCAGGATAAAAAAGGTTTCCCCATAGTAAATCCCAGTGTGGAAAGGAGGCTTGTCTTGCAAAGCATTCTACGTTGGCGAAATAACCTTTGAAATACCAACATGGATGGGCATGAGACATGACTTCCTTGCAGAAAGAAGAGGGTGTTCGTGTTTTTGAGATACAGAGGTAACCCTGAGGAGATGGGTGGGAGATCTGAACTAAGACTATTTTGATGTGCAAGAGAAGATTCTTAGTTCTCATTGTGGATGGTGCTGGGAGCAGGAACGACAGCGGAAAGAGTGTGGAATCCCTATCCCTTCTGTGTGGAGAAAGAGCTCTCTTACACAGACTGTGTTTGCATCAATCTGAATTTGCCACAATGTTTGGAGATCCTGTGGGACCGTTGGACTGCTCTGGCTCCTCCTCACCTTGATCAGATTGGTGCAAGTAAAATTAGGGAGGCTGGTTTGCAAGCAAGACAAAGATCTGCTGGGCCAATTATAAATGTGTGCATCTTTTATACTGTAATGGAATTACTGTTATTAGTGTTTATTATTTCAGTATTTATTAGCTTTTATTGTAAACTGCATTTTGGTAGATCACTGAAGGAATCCCAGTTCTTTGCTGTTGGGTGGAAAACCAACCAGGGTAACTCACTGGGTAGACTCAAGACGACGTGAAAGAAGCTCATTTTTTTGTGGAGAATGGAAGACTCCCTTGGTGCCGATGACGTTTCATTAGCACGAGCACAGGCAGACCGTCGAAGGCTGAGGGATTCGTTAGTTGCTTATGAAGCGCCTTGAGATCCTCCCATGAACAGAAGTGCAAAATGTGACTGTTTCTTTGTTTTATGTTCTCCTGCAAAGTCTCCTCTGGGGAAAGGGTGTGAAAGCAACGTTTCCTGAGTGTTTCTGGCTGTTTATCTCAGCGGATACCCACGCTCCAGCGGCAGAAATCTTTAGGCTGGAGAGGAAATGTAACCTAGGGCACCAGCTAATGAAGAGGTGAAAGCGGTGTAGGAAAATGATGTGGAAGCTGAGCTGAGCAGATCTGAACAGTCAATGAAAGGGGCCCATGGTCACCAGGGGGAAGGAAAGGAACTGTAAACACTGTACAAAGCACTGTAACCATCCGATTTATGTCGGAGTGTGGAAGCAATGTGATTGCTTTGCTAACAGGATGGAGCCAGCTTTGCAAAGCAGCTTCCCGTGTGGATGCTGAGAGTTGGAAACATGTAGCATAAATTGACAAAAGGTTCCGAGTTTGGGTGTTGTTTGTTTTTCAAAGGGAAGAAAAAGGAAAAGAAAGTGCTAAATTATATTGCAGTGAGAACGAGCACCCAGTCCTTCTGGGAAATCGTCAGGATGGCAGCCAAGCGCTGCCTCATCTTGCTGTACGTGCAAGCTGCTCTGCTCATCCACTGGATTTCAGATGTTACTTGGATTAATATAGCTGGAGGGGGTAGGGGGAGTGTGGGGGGGGTTGACTGCCTCAAGCTAAGCAAAGTTATGAAAGTCTCAGGCCCAGGAGCTCACGTTTTCTGTTGTCTCTCGTGGTTTAGTGGAGGTGTACAACTGTGCCACTGGGAGTGCTGACTGTTCTCAGTGCCTGGGGAGGGAGGACCTGGGGCACCGCTGCATCTGGAGTGAAAGCAGCTCCAGCTGCAGGCTGCACAGCGAGCCCCCGCACATCTCAGACATCTGTCCAGCTCCAGAGATTAAGAAGGTAAGACCCAATTGCAACGTGGAGGGCATGAATGGCATGGCAGGTGGCGTAGAGGGCTGAAACCGGCTGCACTGTCCCCGGCTGGGGGCAAAGGAGGAGCCGCGCTTTGTCCCTGGCACAGGACAGGGTCAAGACCAGCACAGAATTATTCACTGACTTTCTGTGCTGTTGAGTCACCTGATGCCAAGGACATCTTGCTAGTGACAAGACCCAGTCTTCATCATGTTAGTGGGAAAAACACCACCAGCACAATCAAAATGTCCCAGAGTTCCTGGGATTGGTAAAAGTGAGAAAGATTTGTAGGGTAGGCTGAAGGATTCTTATCAGGAATAGCGCTTAATGGAGCATAGCTGAAATGTGAACATGAGCCCTATCTCCAGGCACACGTGCTTTGCAGTTCTGCTGCGATTAAGAGTGGCAGAGGAACCTTTTGGTATGACACATTTTGAAATGGGTTTTATTTAAATCGTAGTTGAATGAATGTTTGCTGGGGGCATTTGGATCTGGGGTTCTGCACAGAGGTATGATGTGGCCAACAAATTTGTCCCTGACAAGTAGCAAAGAACGTAGATAGAGCAAATCTTAAAATGTGATCCCTAGGAAAGGAGAAGCTGGAGAGGCAAAGCAGCTGATGTGAATATCAAAATCGGCGAGGATATGGGATTTCTGTTCTTAGGGAGGCATGTAGCAATAGCTGCTCAAAATCCGGGTGTTTTAACACTGCGTTTAGGGACTGTAGGATTCTCATCGCCTGCCTCTTCCCTCCCGTCACCATGGGAGAGGGGTGCTCCCCCGTGAGCCTGTCCTTCCCCAGCACACATCAAGTGTTATCAGCACCTCACCAGAAAATAATGGAAGAAAACCACAGTTCAGGTCACAGAGCGTCACACGACTCTGTTGCTATTTTCTTAGCAAAGAGTAGCTGGTAAATCCAAATCCTCCAGAGTCATGCAAGCAAACAAGCCCTCACAAAGCCTTTCTGGAGGCGGGGGGCAATGCAGCAGGTGAAGGAGGGCACTGAGCGTGGTGGTGGGTCCTGACCAGCCATGGCCAGCTTGGCCAGCTGGTGCCAGCAGGCGCGTTGGTGCCGGCTTTGTGTGCCATTGCATTTGCAAAGGAAAAAGAGCCATTTCTGAATTGGAGGGATTTGTCTTGCCCACTGAATAATGCAGTCACACTTCCCAGGGACACCCCTGTCATGGTAGAACAGCATCACACTGAGCATCCCCTCGCAGCAGTGGGGTTAGAAGAGTGGTGTAGGAGATGGATGGTGATCATCCTTCTCCTCCCACAGCGCCGGACTCGTCCTGGGCCCCGGGGGGTGCCACAGTACTGGTGTATTTGCCACAGTCTATGCATCAGGACACTTTTTGTCTTGTTTTTGTCCTGAAAGGCCCTGCTGTGTTCAGGACAGCCCTTAAAAATGTGATGGTAGGACTCTCTCTTCCCAGCACACTAGCATTCCTCCTCCTCTGGGTTTCTAAGTCTCCGGGTTTGTCTCTGCCCTAACTGCATTCAAAGCTGTGGTGTGGAAAGAGTGATGTTTCACCCCAGATGCATTTGCAGCTGGAGTAATCCCTGATCAAACCCTGGTACCAAACCCAGTGATGGCTTCTCGTTTGCAAAGCTGCAGCAAGGGGACTGGGGCAGTGGGCCTGCTGTGGGGAGAGCAGGAGCATGAGGAGCGGTTCTGTCTTCTTCACGGGGGGCCAAGTGGGATGTGGACACAGGCACAGGCTCAGGGTTGAAGGCAAGAAGCTTCCTGGTGACTCTCCTCCAACCTTTCCTTTGGTGCCGCAGATCGAGCCGCTGCGGGGGCCGCTGGAGGGGGGCACCCTGCTGACCATCCGCGGGAGGAACCTGGGTCGCCGCTTCAGCGACGTCCTTGGCGCTGTCAGGATAGGCAGCGTGCAGTGCGTGCCGCTGCCCGACAGCTACATCGTCTCCGAGGCGTGAGTGTCGGGGGAGATGGGGGGGAGGTCCCCGTCCCCTTCATGTCCCCTGCCCATCCCTGTCCCGCCCTGTCCCCGTCGCTCACCCCGTTCCCGCCTGCCAGCCGTGGGCCACCTGGCGTGCTGGGCCCCTGGGCAGGAGCGGGAGGGTGACCCGGCCCAGGTGGGACGCTGGTGCCCTCCACCAGGCACGGGGCGGCTGGCGCTGCTCGGCCCACCCCTGCAGCAGGCGCCGGGCGCAGCGCAGAGGAGGAGGAGGAGGAGGCCACGGGCTCTGCCCCTCTGCTCTCCTGGGGCAGCAGGATCTGCAGCCTCCCCTTTCCTGTCTGCAGGATCGTGTGCCAGACCGGAGAGGCTCAGGAGGCGTTTTCTGATGTGGTGACGGTTAACGTGAGCCGGGAAGGGAAGTCCAGGGAGCGATACTCCTATGTGGTGAGTAGCTGCCTCCCTAGCTGCCTCCCGGATGTTTCTTTGGTGATTCTCATGCTGATGTTCCCTGCACCCCTTAAAACAAGCCTGCAACCACCATGCCCCCAGCTGGCTTAGAAAGAGGATCTACAACAAAAAGCATTAGGGTCCTTGAGGAGCAGCTGACATGATTCCTCACCGGTGGTTACCTGAGCAAGGTCTGGCAAATCTGGGCTTGAGTGCAAGGGGCAGGACTGCAGCCAGAGTGTCGTCACATACAACCTCGCTCCCAGTCTCAGCTCCTGCAGTGGATTATCACTTGTCCTGGCTGTATCATCGCTTCTTCTGCTATAAAAAGGAGCTCATTTTTCTTCCTTCTCTTTCACTAAAGTGCTGTTATAACCTGTGAGGTTTTTTGGGACTTGCAAAGTCTCTTTGTGCTATGTAGGTACGTGCCATGGACTCACGTTATTTAGAGCTGATATTTTTTGCTGCAGAGATTGTCTTAGTTTTTGCATGAGAATAATGTGTAGGGATTACACTTGAGCTAACCCCGTGTCATTATACAAAGAAAAGCCCTTTATAGCTCTGTACTGTACCATCGCACAAAGGTAACTTTCATCTCTGTAAACCTGAAAGACATTCATGCAGCTCTTCTGTTTCCTACAAGCACCCTCGTCTCTGGCTAGACGCTATTCACGGACAGCCCCGTGCATCCAGGGCAAACACAACAGGGTGGGTGCCAAGGGCATGCTGTTTATTTGGAGCCTTTGTGCTTGTGATGGGGAAGAACAGACTGTGCTGCAGTCTAGTGGCTTGAAAGAAGACTTGAGCCTCAGGAAACAACATTTGATTCCTGGTAGCCATTGTGAGGAATTTAAGGCAGGATCGTGGAGTGTAATCCCCCACCCTGTAGCCAATCACATGTTAGGCATTTAGTTCAGAGAGGTTTACACAGAGTGCAGCCTGCACGGGTATGGCACATCCCAGCGCCCCGTAGCAGAGCCAGGACTGTCAGTGCACGAGGAGGGGACTGGTGACGCGAAGGCACTGCCAGCCTTGCCTCAGCAGTAGTTCCTGAGAAGATATTTGCTCTGAGACCCATTCCCATCATTTCCAGGCATCCATGTTCACATCCAAAATGTCTTAGTGATCCAGCAGTCTGGAGTGGAGCAAGTTACATCTTGGGTATGCCCTAGTAACAGACGTTGGGTTTGGGATTTGTGGTGTGTTGCCGTCAGGATGTGTATGCTGACTCAGCCACATGACCCGCTGCCGATTGTCTTCGTGACAGAGAGGAGAAGGGCCTGAAGAGTGGGAAAGGGCTGGGCGGCTTCTTTGCCAGCTTTTGGCGTGCAAGGAAAAGCCTCTCAGGAAACACCTGTAAAAGCACCAGCGCTACACAAAGCAAGAGGCGCAAAAGCCAGTCGCTTAACTCAAACCAGGTCCGTGACAGCTCTGTTCCGGCAGCTCCTGAGCAGGCTTATGGCAAAGGCTGTCCTGGGAGCAGGAGAGGAGCCATTTTCTGCTCAGGTGGCACAGCAGAAAGCGGCCTTGTGTCTGTCTCAGCAAAGCTTGAAGAAGATAAGAGACAGTGCCCTGCTCTGTGCATGCGTGTGGCATTGAGTGTAGCTGCTGCTGTGTTCCACACCAAAAGTGGCTTCTGCACCGTTTGCAAACTAAGCAATGTCATTTAGTTTTCTTCATTCTCCTCTCACATACAGTGGCATGAAGATGGACTAGACTACACCATGCAAGGCTGGTCTCGGTGAGACCTGAGCTTGAGCATTGATAGCAGTTTACCTGAAAAAGTCTAAAAGACTTCTAGAACTGCCCTTCCGAAGAAAGTCCTTTGTAAAACACCAAACAGTGTTTGTCTGCTACATCTTTTCGAAGTCCCTGTTAGGTGTATCTAGAAGAGACAGTATTCAGCTGTAATTCTGCTGAGGAGGAGGGAGAAATGTGATCAAGAGACTTCTCCAGGACATTATAGCAGACTATGGATGAGCTGAATTTCCAAAAGCTGCGATGGAGGCAATCAGTGCTGGCAGTGCTCTGAGAGCAGTAGCCACTGGCTCTTGCTGAGGGGAAGAGCTGGAAGGCTTTGGGGAACATGCATAATCCTCTCTGCTGTTGTAACTGCAGATTTGAATGCATAGGTTAGGGGCCAAGGGCAGGAGACAGCTGCCTGCAGACACTGAGAGAAATACAAATTAACAAAATGAATCCTGTGGAAATGGGTAATGATCAGAAACAACAGCGGAAATGGCTGTAGAGAAGTAAAGCAGTCCGAGGGTAGGACAAGGGCAACGATGGCTATTAATAAGCATGTTTGTGTGGCTGAGACTGACAGGAAAGGGCATTAGCATCAGGCAGTACGAAGCAGCTTAGCCCATGTTCTTCAGTCTGCCTCGGTGTGGTTCTGCTCTGCGGCTGCAGCGAGGGACAGGCTGCGGCAGTGAGCAGGCTTCGGCGCGCTGGGCCTCCAGGGTTTGCAGTGTTTGACAAGGAATTACCAAGTGCCTTATGGAAAGGCCTTGAAATAATTATTTGCTCTGCCCTTGGTGTCCTATTCAAACCGGAGCAGGGAAGTTGCCCATCAGACTCTCCTGGGGTGCTCTGTGTATCAGGCATGAGGGTTCAGCGCTGCATGAGTTATCAAAGCCTCAAGCTCATGAATCTCAGGAAGATTTCCAGGGGCTGCAAATGCAGATAACATACATGCTAATTTCTGCTGAAAATGGCAAGAGGCAAAGTAACTTCCCCTTCAGTTCCTGTCACCTCAAGAGATTCAGATTTGAAGCTTCCTTAAGAAGGAGTTTGATATGCAATTATCTAGACTCAGATGGTTGTTTTCACAGATCTCAAGGCCATCATCCAGCAGGGCTTTAGCATTACCTTTGCATTCAGGAGGAAATGGATCTGGAAGGGCAGAGATGGTGGGAGCTGGCATGAATGAGAAATTTCCTTTTGTTGATGGACCTTGAGCTGTTGCCAGCTCTGGACTGGATTGGAAATCTCAAGGGCCTGGTGGGATCCTGGGCTCCAGTTTGGACTCACGTCTCATTTATTGCCAGAACTTAGGGACTGCAGAGAATCACAGAGGTTTTGTATGATCTCACTCCTTAGCGCCTGTACTTGTCTCCTTGTTCTGAAACCCTGCCAGCCAAAGCTTTTGTTGTGCTGCTGTTTCAGAGATTCACAATACTGGATTTTTATGTAATACTTAAATTTATATAATACTTAATACAATATTATTTATATAAGTATTTATATTTATTTATGTTTTTATATATATTATATTATATTTAGATATATTTGTAGTTTATATTTATTTATATAAAGTATTTATATAATACTTTACATAATACATTTACTGAAGCAATTGCCATGTGCATTGTGGAGTATCCAAATGTGAATTTACCAGGCTAGAAAACAGATTTCCCCTTTGTTTTTAGCTTCCCGTGGTGCAGTCCATAGTTCCCCTGAATGGCCCGAAGGCTGGAGGAACCAGAGTGACCATCAGAGGCAGCAGGCTGGACGTCGGCTCTGAGCTCCGTGTCCTCGTCAATACCTCCAAGCAGTGCACTGACCTCAGGTGGGACCGGGTCTGGGGGCTGGCACTTGAACTAGTGACAAGAGCCAAAGCATTAAGAAGGATAATACTGTTCCCCAGGAGATCAGAAAGAGCTGGGGTTTGGGTGGGGGGCACCACTGCATGCTGCTGCTAGTCTTGGAGCCAGTGCTGGCCCACTTGGCTCCCGCCTGTTCTATTTCAAGCTCCCCATCAGCCCGGTATCCCCAGAGTGGTGAGGCGGAGGTTCAGTGTAGGTGCCTGACACCAGAATGGGGCGAGTTTCTTTGGCAAAGTGATGGCGTTGGTGTTGCCATGCCGTGGCAGCGGCGACCAGCAGCAAAGAAAGTGCTTCTCATGCACCATTCGAAGGATGCTGCCAGGCCCCTTGGGTGGTCTGGGACCAGGACCAAAACCCTGGGAGTGAAGCAAACATGGGCTTTGTTCCCAGATCTGCTGAAGGCAGAAGGCACCTGCATGCCCAGGGTCCCACTCCTGTGGCAGCTCACTGGTTGGAAGAAAGCCCTCCTCCTGTATGTTCCCATCTCATCATCAGGAAGAATTAGGAGCCTGCCCTTTTCCTTTGGCTGTATGGGAAATCAATCTGGCAGCATGGGATGGTATATGCTCAGAATTGCTTGTTAGTAGGCAGCGTACTTATTAGGTTATTGGCATGTGACTGGAAGCTCCTTCTTCCCTGTCTCTGCTGACCACCTCACTTCCCTGGGGGGGCTCAGGTCCGTGGTGCCTGGCTCTGGCCGCCCTGTCTGCCATGGCTTTCTGCAGCTTACCCTGCCTTTCCCTGCACAGCCGCAACGACAGCACCATCACCTGCACCATGCCGCCCGTGGAGCTCACCACGGCTGTACGAGTCTGTGTCCAGTTCGAGAACAAGTCTTGTGCCAGCTACAACATCACGTTCAAGTATGAGAAGAACCCGATTATATCAGACATCAACCCCAAAAAGAGCCAGATCAGGTGAGATCCCCGCCCGAGCAGACAGCCAAGTCTGCCAGGATTTGTGGCCTTTGTTGAGATCAGCCTCTTAATTTTTGCCGAATGCCAAAGTGACCAGTGCTCTCCCACCAAAGTGCAAAATGGACTGGAGTATTCTGGTGTAGCCTGCTGCAGGCAGCACAAGCTTACCCTGTCTGTGCTTCGAGCTGTCCAGATGCAGAGTAGATCCTGAGCAAACCCCATGTCAGGAGCCGCAGGAGTCATTGAAGCACAGCCAGGAGGCAGGGTGTGCTATTGGGGTGCTGTGCCATGCTGTTGTAGCATCAAGACTTCCATTTCAGAGCTGGCACGTTTATGCATCTGTCTGCAAAAGAGAGGGTCGGCTCCGGGCTGGTGGGAGAGGTCCTGCAGGGAGAAAGGGGCTTTCTTGGCCCTGGGGTTAGACACATTGCCTTGCAGACAGGTACAAAAGGGGCACCACAAAGTGCTCTCGGGGTGCTTCAGGGTACCCCAGCACTGGAGTAGAAGACGTCTCACGCACCAGGACTGTCCATAGTTCATTTCAGTGCATTTAAGACATGGAAAAAAGTCAGCCTTGATAACTGTACTGTGTACACCTGGTGGGTGCTTTAGGGAGGTTCAGGTGGGGGGCTCTATGAGACCCCGAGGATTTTTCTTGGCAGAAAAACTGCTGGAAAATAAGCTGAGATTTGTAATTTTGGATTTCACCCTTCCCTGAGGTCACAGTATTTCATTTTTAAAGCGTGTTGCCTTTAATTTCATGTGTCTCTGTGGAGCTCTCAGGCTCCTGTTCCTTTGGATACCATGGTGAAATCCCACTTTCCTCGGCTGTGGAGCCTGGAAAACCCAGGGCTGACCAAGAAATCCGAGAGTCCAGCGCCTGTGCCTGCAGGACCGCGCTGAAAGCAGCACGCTTGGGCGCAAGCACGCAGCAGGCTCTGATGGTCTGATCCCCTTGGAGCAAAGCCGTGTCTCGGCATTCCCAAGCGCAGTGCCAAAGATGCAGGCTGTGGGAAAGTTAATGACAAGGCACAGCAGTGACTCAGCCAACCTCAGCTCCTAGCAGGCTCACAAACTATGCTGAGTGGCGAGAGCGGTATCTAAACACAGAGACAGTGGAAGAATGTCACTGCCCATATTCACAAGGGAAACCACTAGGGTATTTCTCTGTCACCTTAGTCTGCTTTCTTAGTATTTACAGCAGTTTCCAAATTTCAAACCACTGAGAACGTGACAGTCTCTCTCTTCAGATTGCTTGGTGGCTTGTGTAGCCCAGCCGCTCCGATGCATTGCTGGGCTGTTGACCATGAGGGGTCAATAACTTGTGAAAAAATGTAGCTGGATCTGATTTATCTTACCATTTTGCTAAAATAATCTGTGTAAGTAAGGTTTAAAACAAAACAGAAGCTGTAAACTAGTCTGCAGATGTGACAGGCTCTTAGTTAGAAACTTGGACCATAACTACGTGGTAGTATCTACAGCACTGTAAAAGATTTAAGACAACCTGACTTTCAGGGCCTTTGACCCAAAGTCACTGTGTCTGGAGTAGTCTTGAGATAATGGGATTTGTAAGTCCTGACTGTTGTTGACACATACTCCTAACAGATCAAATGTGATACAGAGGAAGGGGAAGGTAAGCCCAGGGTACAGCTTCTACTGTCCAGAGCAGACAAGCAGTGCTGGTTCTCCACCCCTTGCTCTGCCTAGCAGTCTTGTGTGCATCAGGGCCCTCATTACTGTCGTTAATTGACTGCACATTGAGAGGCCTGTGTTTCACATTCCCCAGGCAGCAGATCCAAAACACAAAACAACTTTCACATTTTGATCTAAATCGGACATGTCTGGGAGATGCAGGATGCCTGTCAATCTTAAACAGGTCTCTTCCCTCTCCAAGACTTACAGTTCTCTGAGGATCACTGTGCAGCAAGGACAGGGAATATCTCCTGGCCCTTGCGTTGAGGGATCGGAGGTTAGCCTCTTACACTGCTGGTGGCCTGGGCAACCTGCTGCGTACCCCTGGCATGCAGAAGCAGGTTTCTCCTCTGGGTAGTGGGAGCAAGGGGGGCAGTTTCCTGCTGCTGGGAGAGGTCCCCCCTTTCCACCACAACAGCTGCTGCTCCTCATTCCTTCTCTGATATCTTCGTAGCAGTGTGGGTGCTTGCTGCAAGTAGGAGGAAGACGTTGGCTGTTGGGTTACGTTACAGCAGCTGGGAAACGTCCCTGGGAAAATGACAGCAGGTGACACCCAGCCATTGCACCTCACTGCTCTGTGTTGTCCTCTGCAATCACCCTCTCTTTCTTCCCTTCTTCTGGAAGCGGGGGCAGGATCATCACCCTGGACGGAAGAGGCTTTGAGCTCGTCCAGAATGTGTCCATGGTGGTCCGTGGCATTGGCAGAGAGCAAACGGTGGGTGTCCCTGCTGGGTATCGCCTGGTAACTGGGAGCAGGGCTGCATGCCCAGTGCCTGAAGATATTCGGGGTGCAAAGCTGAGGCCTCAGCCTGTGCTACAGATTGGGCTGGGAGCAAGGCTGGGTGGGAGCACTCAGGATGTCATTTTTTTTATGTGCATGCTCTCTTGTGTTTTCAGAGCTGTAAGGTTCACACCGACACTGTGATCACCTGCCCCTCTCCAGCTGCCTCCAACATCACTGCAGGAAGCAAACCTGCACCCGTCGATTTCTATCTCAATGGTCGCCTCTATGCAGACGACCGTCCGGCTCTGGATGAGGAGATGTACCCTGAGGAGGCCTTGCACATCAGCAAGTTCAGCCTGGAGTACTATGCCGACCCCCAGTTCTTCACAGCCAAGAAGGAGAAGTGGATCAAGCACCATCCTGGCGAGCCCTTAACTCTGGTTATACATGTAAGAGAGTGGCATTTACAGCTCTGCTTCTTTGGGGGTGTTGCCTGCTCCCCACTGGGAAGCTCTTCAGTCCTAAGTGCCAGCACAGTGACTGTCCACAAACACAGGAGAGAGAAGGGGGGCAGATGAGGACGGGAGAGGCAGGGGCCGTGCAGGAGCAGGCAGTTCATGCTCAGCCTGTTGCACCTGCATCAGTCTTCACCAGGAGACACAGCCTGACCTGAGGATGCCCTTTGAGGCATGACAACAGAGAGCTGCATTTGAAGGATGTAATTGCAAGAAGCTAAATAAAGTAATGGACGTATGACAAAGAACGATAATGCACTGATCTGAAGTCAGGCAGGTACTCCAGAAGGTCCTGACAATAGATATTTATTCCTGCAGAAATAGGTCACGCATTCTTCTCTTTTGGCTACTGATTTCAACTTAGTTAACAAGGAAGTCGCGGTATGGCAATTGAGTGGCTAGGACAATGTGCAGTTGTAATTCAAAGGCCATTGTTCACTGCAGGATATCCTCACTGGTTGCAACGTCCTTCAGAAATGCACTCCCCCTTTCTCAGGCTCTGCAGACACATCCCTCGGCTATCTCCTCTGTTGTACATCCTTCCCCCCTCCCAGGTGGGCGCTTAGATCCTTATCTGCTGTGCACAGCCAGGGTAGATCAAAAGCAGATTTTTCCAGGTTCCATGAGGGGCTTGCTCGTCCTGTGCCCCATGCTGAGTGAGGAATGGGAAACAGGAAATATGGGGGATGGACAAGTTCTGGCTTTCCTGTGGAGTGCTGGAAAAAATGTCATTGGTGAAGGAGAGTCCTCCCAGGTCTGAAAACCAGCAGGGAATACAGAAAGTAAAGCAGGTAAATCCATTGCCATTCTGACTGCTACTCTAAAGACTGACATCCTGATTCTATTTTTGTCATTAGAAAGAGCCTGACAGCCTGGGCCTGGAAAGCAATGAGTACCAAGTGAAAATTGGCCTTATCTCATGCGAGATCCAGATTGTTTCGGACAAAGTCATCCACTGCTCTGTCAACGAGTCGCTGAGCACCTCGGAAAGACAGTTACCTGTGACGGTGAGTTTCCAGGAGCCTCCACAGCCCGAGCACGTGGGGCAGAAGGAGTCCCTTTTACAAACCCTGCATGCGAAGGACTCGGCTTGTGTGCACGGGCAGGAGCTGCCGGGCACGCTCACAGGCAGCCTTACAAAAAGACTTACGGATGGAAGGGTGGACAATGCATGCTGCGCTTGCAGCTGTCCCCAGGGCAGCTTGTTGGCGGGATGCAGGCATCGTCAGTGCTAAGGCTGCCCTGAGTCATGGAGAGGGACTGCCATGCTCTGAATCGTGGGGCACTAGCAGCTGCCTGCGGAGTTAACTGTGCTGTAAGCTGGAGGGGGAGGCGGGATTTTGTCACTTCTTGTAAGGCACTGTGAAATCCCAGGCATGTGAGTTTTTGTCACTTGCAGTAATTTTCTCTCTGCCCCTCATGAGATACGTTTGGGGATTTCCATACACTTTTCAGTCAGCTGGCCAGCTACTGCTCGTAATGCCCGCAGAAGAGCTACAAGTGGACATAAGAATCTGACCCTCACCAAGCTCCAGTAAGCCACTGGAGATGGGTCCCTGCGTGTGGCCGGGGAGGGCAAGAGGAGTATGCAGGGTGGGAAAGTTTTGTGCTGCTTCCCAAGGGCTGCTGTTTTGTCACTGTGAAGAGTTCAGTGTTCAGGGCCGTTGTTCATCTTTGTGTCTGCAAAATTCACAATACTTTGTTACTGTCCTTTTTTCCCCAGAGGGCTGGACTTACTGCTCTTCTTGCCCCCAGTTTTCCTCATGTCATATGCAGCCCATAGCCCCACAGGGATATGACTCTTTGTATCTGGAAAGAGAAATGCCTTTATGTCCATGGTCTGAGACCCTGCAGCCCCTCTCTCAGCCTGTGTGTTAACAGTGAATGGCTGGGAGCCTGCAGCGTGGGCAGGGAGGAGGAGGAAGGCTGCAAAGGGACTTGAGGAGGCTGTGGACTTGTGCTGCCCAGGAGAAAGGTGTGAAGATGCACCACCAGTTCACTGTCAGGGTTGTCCAATTTATGGGTTACAGTCTGTGGTGCATAGAGTTCTGTTGCAAACTGGAAACCTGGAAATGGAGAAGTAGCAGAATTTCCCAAGTAATTTTAATGGAAATTTTAAATAAGGTAATTCTGGGTTTAGTGAGGACTGAGAAACAGGGAAATCCCTTTGGGGAAGAAAAGGAATTTATGAGTTTCCTAGTCTTGATTTGACATAAAACATTCAGGGCAATGCCCTGGTAGGTCCCTAGGAAGCAGGAGAACGATACCCAGCCCTGAAGTATCACACAGCTATTAAGAGTGTACCAGCAGTGAGCATGCAGCTGAATAGTCAACTTGTATTCATGTCTGTGCGCACTTATTCAGCCTTCTTATGTGGTTTGAGTTATCGCCTGCTGGCCATTTCATAGGCAACAGCTGCCTTTATAACATACTTGTAATAGCTTTGATAACACGGGGCCAGACTTGCGCAGTGGTCTTTACCTGATTTGCATCAAGGACAGCTATCGGGGGCTGCAGCAGCCTCATCTGCTGATGCAAATTCTCTCTTCTGGCGAGCTGAGATGCCTGTTACTGTGACTGCCCCATTTGTTCTTGTTTAGATGGTAAAGCTCCCATCTGCAGTGATCAGAGCACAGGAGAACAGCCCTTTAAAACGTGTCCCACTGTAGATCTTAATTCTGACTGTGATTTTGGGTATGCCTGTTCTGTGAAGGTGTGCTTGGGCCAGGTCCATGTTAGCAAGTCGCACAGGACAGCAGGAGCTGTCTGTAGAGAGAAGGAGCCGGTGATGAAGATGAGGCTTCTGAGCCTCCCTGTGTTTTGGGGGTCACTTTTGAGCAGCTCTTTTGGGAGTGCCTTAGGTGAGCTGGAGCTTGATTTTGGTCTCCTTTAGTCCCAAGGGGATCCCATTGGCACTCTGGGAGGCTGCAAGATGGCTCCATCCTGTAAGCTGGAGCGTGGTTCCCAGTGACCCTCGAGGTGGCCCCATGCCCCAGGAGTCCTGCCCAGCCCCGACAGCTCTTCCCAGGAGTGGGGTGTCCTCTGGACCCAGACCCTTCTGCATCCCCCACACATGCTGGTGACAGGAAATGTTGCCATTGAACCTGCAGCCTAATGAATTCCGCTTACAAAAAACTGTATTGAGTAGTCCTTGTCCAAATAAACAAGAGAAGCTTGCCGAGGCCTTCATACCCATTTTTGTTCATGACGAAACTGTTTAAACACTGAATTAAACAGCAAGCGTGGGATTTCTCCTCTGGCAAATGCAAAAGGTTGAGTTGGTGGGAAAAAAACTCAAAACGCATCAAGGACTTGCCTCCTTGCAGCATTTCAGATGAAAGAGGTGGAAATCTTGAGGCTAGGCAAGGTGCTGTGCAAACTGTCAAACAAACCTCCGCAGATGCTTGTGCAGCTCTTGTGGCTCCCTGTCCCCATCCAGCATGCACTGGGTAGGAGACGGAGGCTCTTAGTGTTGGACACTTCTGGGGTGGTGCCTCTGAGCAACCATCAGCGCCAGCGTCTGTCTGAGGGTTGGTACGAGGGCACATTGAGGCTTGGAGCCACGGGAGCCTGGCTGTGTGGTCCAGCACTGATGGTCGGAGGCACTGAAGGTTTTCCTGATCCTGGGTGACAGCAACTGGCATTGGCTGCAGCAGGGCAGTCCTTCCTGTCTTGCCTGTGGAGGGAGCAGCACGGAAGCAGACCTCCAGGCTTGTCTGGATGCCTTCAGCTGGCAGCATCAGTGCCCTCACGAGCGCTCTGGAGAGCAAGGACTTGGATTTCCTAGCAGGCATGGAGCTGTGCGCTATGTGGTGTTTTATGCATGGATGTGGTGGGAAAGCCCTGCTTGTGGCACTACTTTGGCCCAGCTGCTGAGAGCTAACTGTAATTTAACCACAGTGTGCCCCTTTCCCAGAAGTGCTCCATGACGCGGATGTAATCATAAGATTATTCCATCTCTTCCCTACCTTGTTTCAGGGTTTTTGCTCATTTTGCTCAAGTTTCTCTCGCTTCTCATTCCTTGAGAGAAGTGAAACTCACATTTCCAGAAGTGAAAGACTTGTGTGGTCATGAGTTTTCCTTATCAGATGATGCTGTTGAACCTTTCATCCCAGGGGCCTAGAGAGCCGTTTATAAACGGCGCTGCGTAAACTCACCAGCCTGTCTGTGATGTGTGTTGGCCTCTGCCCTTCTGGCGATCAGGAGACTGAAGGACTGAGCTCAAGCGGTTTGTGCTTGGTGTCACAAGAAGTACAAGTTGGGAGCAGAGCCAGCTCCTCCTGACACCCAGTCCATGACTTTAGCTGCAAGATCATTACTCATCTCTAGTCTCATTATTATTTATTTTTATTCCCTTACTTTATTTGTATTTCAAAGACTCTAAAGTTTCTCTACCCTCCTTCTCCTGAGTGGCAGCAGTTCTGCTTGTGGAGGAGAAAGGAGAGTGCAGCTGGGATTCAAAGGCCGTTCAGAGGTATAACAAAGTCAGATGATTAGTGGAAGTGGTTTTCTAGTAAAAGTACTATAGGCGGTACTATATGGTGTGGTGAGCTCTCTAAGAAAGGGTTGTCTTGTGCTCAGGAGTGGGTAGGGTGGGGCCATGATGTGGGCTGGAGCTTGTGGCTCTGCCATTGAAGCCCTATGGTGGCCCTAGGATGAGCACCACTGTGGTACCACAGCCTGCTGTGAGCTGGGCTTGGCTTTCCACCAGAGCACACAGGAAGGGAATTGGGCTCTTTTGAGATGCACAAAGTCCCTGACGTCCAGCAGTGAAAGGCACAGCTCCCTGCGAAGTCTGGTGGGCTGAGCCAGTGTAGTCAGTACATCCCTGGGTGAAGGTCTGCTGAGCACTGCCCCGTAGTCCCTCCTTGCTCAACCTCTAAGCTGCTTGGCAATGTCCTGCTCAGCTCCTACTTTTCCTCCCTCCTTCTCCCTCTCTAGATCCAAGTTGGAAAGTTCAACTACACAGTTGCGATGCTTCACCTTGGGGGAGGAGAGACTGCAATCATTGTCTCCATTGTCATCTGCAGCATCTTGCTGGTCCTCTCTGTTGTGGGTAAGGGAACAGAGCAATGAGTTTCTAGGTTTTGCTGAGGTTTTTTTCTCACTGCATGTGGAGGGGTGAAGATGACTCATTCACACGTTAGGCAACCTCTGAGTGCTGCAGTTGTGCAGTATCTGAAACTGGTCTGGGTGCAGCAAGTAGCCTTCTTGTACGGGACCAACCCAGTACCCAGGATCAAAGCTTCCTGCAGCATGGAGCATTTGCTGGCTGAATCCATAGTTCAACTCTGTTACTTGAGCCTGTGATATTTATAAACTTACCCTTTTTCCCCAAACACTTAGTAGCTACTATAATACAATATAAAGAAGGCTGTGAGAAACTGGTCTTGGACTCTTACCCATTTGAACAGGGGTCACTCACAGGCATGACTGTCCCAGACCATCCCAAAGGTCCACCTAGCCCAAGGTCCTGTCATCAGTAACAGCCAGGGACAAGCACCTGGCAAAGAGTATGAAGAAGAGAGCAAGCGTCCTTAGCTACAGATTTGGAGCAGACACAACGGTTTGCTAACCTCACTGGAAGCTGTGCAACACACCTGTGTCCTCTGGCTAGGGTATCTTCTCATCGCATGCCCAGAATGATTGTGCAAGAAGAAAAGTGTCAGTTCACAGCAAATTAAGTGTTTATAATAGGGATTTAATTTATTTTTCATAAAGGTTATAATGCACACTATTTATTAAATGCACTGCCCATCATTACAAACATATTTCTGAAGGCATGGGAAGACTGTTAGACATGAACACTGTAATACAGGTGGTAAATGTCTTAAAATCTGTATTCATTAATCAGCTGGAATACATTAATACACAGTTAAGCTGAATATAGACAGTCCAGACCTAAACTGAAGATGACAGTTACAGCATGATCATTAAATTCCAGCTGGTTTTACTTATTTACAGATAATCGACAACTGCCTGATCAGGTACCAGTCTTGTTGTAGGTGTTAAACCAGCACTGAGCTTAGCTTTCTACACCCATGTCGGCAGAGGCCCGCTCTGATCCCAGCCGCAGCTGCTCCTAAGCCGTTAGTCCCAAAGGCTTGTTCCCTTCCTCTTTTTCAGCTCTCTTTGTGTTTTGCACAAAGAGCCGAAGAGCAGAGCGCTACTGGCAAAAAACCCTGCTCCAGATGGAGGAGATGGAGTCGCAGATCCGGGAGGAAATCCGCAAAGGTAAGTCACCATGCTGGGCACCGAGGAGGAGCTGGAATAGCAGGGTTGAAGCTGTTCACCTTCTACTCTGTAGAAGTTCATAGAATTATTTATAGGAAAACTTCTGTCATTGCCTTTGAGCTTCAGCAGAGTTTGTGAATGAGGCTCAGTGGCTGGAAGTGTGAATCTGCTGCTGTCTTGCCTGCTGACTTGGGCAAGCCACTGATCTTCAGTGCCACTGGTTTCCCTGTCTTGGGGTTAATGGCCCTTGGCCACGTCAGAGGGTTGCTTGAAGGCCACGGCTAATCTTTAGTGTGCTTTACGATTTGGTGCAACAAAAATTGCAGCACGCTTCTGCTAGAGCAATGGGAGAAGCAATCCAAGCATCTGCGTCTGCTCTCCCTACAGTATGTGACTCCCTGCAACATAGACTGAGGTCCTCCTCCTGCAGCACCAGACGGGGGGCTGCTCTCCTGGAGGCAAGGGAAATGTTCTCTCTGTCAGTGCTGCGGGACGTGGTGTGTAGTGCTGACGGTTAAACCCGATGGTAATCTGCTGCTCCTCGAGAAACTCTGCTTCAGCCCACTTGAGGGAAAGGCTCGAGGAGGCAGAGATGAGACATGCCACGTTTTTCAGTGCCAGCCTGCTTACTGTCTCAGCTGGTAGAGTATCTGAGCTCTTACCATCTGCGGGTGTCTTTGTGTAAGGTTTTGCGGAACTGCAGACAGACATGACAGACCTGACCAAGGAGTTAAACCGCAGCCAGGGGATCCCATTCCTGGAGTACAAGCACTTTGTCACCCGGACGTTCTTCCCCAAAGTAAGGCGATACTGCATTTCATGGCCACCTAATTGCTCCCAGCTTCTTCCTAACCAGATCAGGGCTCTGCTTTCCCTCTGCTAAAGGGTTATTACAGTGCAACAAAATCATTCCACTGTTATATATTTAGTTGTCACGTATTTCAGCCTCAATTATCGTCAGAAGTGGAGCCGCCAGCTCCTGGGGTGTGAAGTAAGGTCAAGCTTGCGCGCACATGATAGGAGCCTGGCGGCAGCACCATCCTGTGAGTCGCTCTGGCTCGCCCATTTGATGCTGTTGGACACCCCCTTCTGAAAGCACTCTCTCACATGAGCAGAACGTGCTGGGGACGCCCCCTTCTCCCCAGGGGCTCCAATGTCACCCTACTCTTCAGCAGAGGCTGAGGCTGAAGGGTGGCTGAAGGGCGTATCTACTGTCGGTGTTCAGGGAGAGGGGGCTTTTTGTTATACACAGCGTGCCACCGAGCATTCCCAGCTGCTCTGCTGGTCCTCAGGAACTCGTTAGATGTCTCTGTCTCCCACTTTCTCTCCTCTCTGTCAAAGGCTGGGTGCATGGTGCTCCCAGTAAGATGCTCCTTAGGTGCCCAGTCCCAGTCTGTCTACTGACAGTCCTCCTCCAGAGCCGCACCAGACACACCGGTGCCATAATTCCCGTCACCGGCTGCTCCGCTGTGTCGCTGTGCACCTTTAACAGCGGCTATATTTCACCCTTGAGGCAGTTGCATTTCACTGGTGAGGAGTGAGATGATGATTTATGACTCTAGAGTGTTTCATTAGTAGTTATTACTCAGGTTTTTAAGTTATCCAGTCTCTATATATCTGCACACTAAGATTCAGGCTGCTATATGAATGTTAGAGATTTAAACATTTTTCCCATCTGTTTCAGAAGTTACATATGTTAAAACACCCAGTACTTCTCTATTTTGACTTAGTCTTCTATAATGCTTTCTCTTCTGGGATTTTTCTAGCTGTCAAATTAGTCTATTTGCAGTCTCCATACCCTAACAGCCTCATGTCTGTGCAGACATCTGCCTCCCCCCCATTCTTGTGGTGTTTGCTCATTCAAGAGGGTCTTGCAAAGTGTTTAAAGGCTTCGTAAACCATACCAATGCATTTCTTTGTCATGGGTGGTCTTCAGGCCTGATGACATGTCTCTCCGTCTCGTTCCCTCGCGGTGCGTGGCAAACACGGAGGTCCCCGGCCGGGTGCAGCTGCCCTCCCCTAATGCTGTGCTTGGTTGCAGTGTTCCTCGCTCTACGAGGAGTGCTACATCCTGCCATCCCAGCAGCTCAGCTCCCAGGTGGGCTCCCAGGTCCAGGAAACTCATCCGCTCCTGGTGGGGGAATGGAAAGTGAGTAACCCACTAACAAAACAAATGCTCTTGGGTGATTGCTAACCGTACTCGCGTGTGTTGACAATGCCATGTGTTTTCTTGTGGTGCGTGGGGGATGCTTGTTCACTCAAAACTATTAACACATACCAGCATCAGATCAGCTTTGGCTGGCTGGAGAAGGGAGATCTGTGGATCTGCTCTCACACGAAGGAGCTCTGGCCTGAGATCCTCCATGGCTGCGTTGTGGGCTTTTTTTCCTGGATGCATCATATTGTGTGTCACTTCAGTCCCATACACAGTTCATCATAAATGGGATTCCTCCCAAGCAGTGACTTGATAAAAGCTGTTGTCTGAGAGCTGGGTTTCATGTGGACAAGAAGGAGGAACTGAAGAATCAGAGAATTGCTTAGGTTGGAAGGGAGATCTGCTTAAAGCAGCTCCAACTAGATGAGGTTGCTGAGGGCCTTGTCCAGCTGTGTCAAATATCTTCAAGGATGGAAATCCCACAGCCTCTTGGGGCACCATTCCCTTGTCTGACCACCTTAAAGGTGAAAACTTCCTTATATTTAATCCATGTCCCATGCTCCAGCTGGTGTGCCTTGCCTTTTGTCCTAGCATTGTGCTGGCAGAGGAGAGCCTGGGTCTGTCTTCTCTGCCCTCCCACGGGGCAGCTGAAGACTTGCAGTAAGAGCTCCTCTTACCACTTCTTCTTAAGGCTGACCAAACCCAGCCCCCTCCACCTCTCCTCATACACCCACTAATTGTTTTGGCAGCCCTCAGCTGCACTTGCTCGGGTTTGCCAACATCCATCTCATAGTGGGGAACCCAAAATCTGGCCACGGTATTCCAGGTAGCCTCACAAGTGGTGAACAGAGAGGAATGGCCACTGCCACTGCCCCACTGGCCAAGCTGCTTCTGATACAGCCCTGGAGGCAGTCGTGCCCTAACCAGGAAAGCATGCTGCTGACTTGTGTCAAGCAGAGGGAGTAACGGGTCTTCAGCTCAGTACCTTCACATTCAGCAGGGACATCCTTGCAGTCAGCAAGGATGAAAGCTGGAGGAAAACAATGAGCAGGGTTTTTCTCACTCTGCTTTCTAAATTTTTCTTTAGATCCCTGAAAACTGCAGACCCAATATGGAAGAAGGAATCTCGCTGTTCTCCACCTTACTCAACAACAAGCACTTTCTCATCGTGTTTGTCCATGCTCTCGAGCAACAGAAGGACTTTGCTGTTAGAGACAGGTATGAGCTTCAGAACCAAAGACCTGGCAGCTGGAGGGGACTGATCTATTCCTAGCCTGTAAGCAATCCACACCATGTCTGAAGCCATGCATTTCAGTTGAAGGTTGAGTTACACTTGCCTCCCACTCTTCTGTTAGAAACGGACAGCCGTAAACCTCCGTTACCCTGAAGAGCACCAAAATGTACAATGACTCATCTGTGAGTGTTTGTATTCCTGAAACACTTCGTTTACCAGTAAGAGGGTGCAAGATGACCCAAGGTCCTGCAGCACTGAAAGAGGGCTTGAAGTTTTAACACTGTTGAGAAGGCTCATGAAAATTGTCTGAAATACTGCCTTTGTGTTTTGGGGGTTTTTTATGCCAGTTGGCCGTTCGGTCTTGTTGGATGGGTGCTTGAGTCATACACAATTCTGTGTTTCAGATGTAACCTGGCATCCCTGCTTACCATTGCGTTGCATGGGAAACTGGAGTATTACACCAGCATCATGAAGGACCTCTTGGTGGATCTAATAGATGCTTCAGCTTCCAAAAACCCCAAGCTGATGCTGAGGAGAACGGAATCCGTGGTGGAGAAGATGCTCACCAACTGGATGTCCATCTGCATGTACAGCTATCTCAGAGTAAGAGAACCAGATCACTGCTGTTGTGGGTGCGAGTTCAGCCCTGCATGCAGCGGTAATGAGGGATGTGCGGGAGTGCAGAGGACCTAAATACCTGCCAGCATTGACACTTGAACGGTCACTAATGGTTGACAAACTCCAGCGTATTGAAAGGTTGAAGTGTGGAAAAGCAACCTTAAGTTCAGTTGCTTCTCCATTTCTGCCTGGGGATTTGGTGAGACCAGAATTCATAGCAGGCCCTTCCTAAGGCCAGAGCACAAACTAACGTTTTCACCATGCTTGAGAAGAGAGCCATGGGGGAGTTGAAAAATAACCAGAATGGCTTGAGGTTTTGGAAACTGTTCCAGTTATTTGTTGTTTTCTCTGACCAGCTTGCGCAGCCGTACTGATGGTCACCAGCCAGTTCAGCATTGTCTGCCTCGAGCGCGGGAGCCCCGGCTGTCGGGGGGTGATGGTGGCGCCGGGGCAGGGTGCTGCTCCGTGTCGGTGCCCGTTGGTATGTGGGGCTTCTTGTGCGGAAGGCGTCCTCGTGGCTCCACACTGGCCAGACAGATCTTAGCAGGAGAAGTAGGATGTCTGTCCCAGAAGCCCGACTGTTTTCTGATGGTAACAAAAAGGAATATATTTGGCATCTCAGAGCACATCAGCAGTCCATCTGCTCAGTGCTTTATCTCCAGCGTTTCCCAGTTCTGGTTGGAATTTCCCAGAAGAATTGAGCAATAACTTAATTGATTCCACGGCAGTTAATTGGAGGACACCCCATTATACCCACAGGGGAGAGCCTTGAAAAAGCCTTTGAAAAATCTCTTTTCCCAAAGTGTTTGCTCTAGCCACAGAAGCAATACTGTATTGTCCTCATACATATCATAATGTCTTCTGATCCCAGCTGATGATCACTTTTTGTCCTAAAGCCTGTGGTTTTGTAGTTCATAATCTTTCATTTTAGCTGACATAATTAGCCAGTATAATGAAAGAAAAGTTACAGGAACGAATGAGGATGGCTGTGCCGATGCAGCATGACTGTCCAGCCTGTAAGAGCAAAAAAGAGTGAATTAGTGAATTTTTTTAATCTTCAGTTTTTGTGCCTGTAGTTAAGCCACTGGAGAAAAAAAGTGCTGATGTCTCCTTTTGGAGAGTGGAGACCACATGTGAGGCATCTGATCCAACTCCAGTTTGTGCTAAAAATGGACATTGTGCAAGAAGGCTTTCTCAGGGGGGAAAAAAAGAGGAAAGAAAGTCGAGTCTTACCACGTGGCCTGAAGAGTTGGGCACGTTACATAGCTTAATTAATGGCAAGTAGCTCCTGAGTGCCGGCGCGCCACCCTTCCCTGGGGCTCCTGGTGGGAAGGCGGCCATCACTGCAGGCTTATCCAGGGTCTGTGGCAGGGCCGGTGGCCGTCTTGTGGCTGGGGTGGTGCAGATGATGCTGGTGAGAGCTGTGATCTGGGTTTCCTGTGCTGTGTGGCCCTGGCCCACCCCATGGAGGGAGGAGGAAGGACAGGGTATGGGACGGGAGCGGGTCTGCAGGATGGCAGTGCCCCATTGCAGAGCTGATGGGCCACCAGCTGAACCTGCATTTCCATCCGCCCAAGGACAGGTCCTCAGGAGGGGCTAACATTGCATGCTGGGTTTGCAGTCCCCTTCACGTGCTCAGCCTGAAGCCATGGCAGTGAAGACCATTGTGGCACTTTCTACTGCAGTCTATTTCCCATTTCTGGAAAGCAAGTGGTTTCCATACTAGAGCTCAATAAAGAGTTGATTTCCAAGAGACTTTCACATCACTTGTGCTCCACAGTGAGGGTGGGGACCTGATCAGAGGAGAAACTGATCAGATAGAAAGGTCCGGAAAGGCCCTGTGACTGTCCTAGGTGGGCACAAGCTCAGCTGTGCAAAGGAATAGGCGGTCTTGGTCTGGATTGACAGAGCTGGGATCTTCCCTGCTGCACAAATGAGCATGGAGCTGCTGCAGTCAGACAGTCAGCACTTCCTTACACACAGGCTGGTTTCAGCTCAAGCCTGTGATTTAAATACTAGTGATAGTCAAACACCTCCCGTGTGCCTTGCATTCCTCTGAATCAACTCTCTTGCCTTCAGAGAGGCATTTCTTGGTTAAAAAAAAGGCTGCCCGCCTGCCTGTAGCACTGGTCTGTCAGATGTGTGACGATGGGTCTGGTTTTCATTCCTGAATTATCCCCATTAATCACAATGTCTATTTGAAACAGCTGCTGCAAAGGTCCCTGCCGTTGTGCAGTGGAAAAATTCCAAGTGCTTGTATTTTCCCTTGTAAGTCAACGCTACATGCTCAAAACATTTGTTTCGTATTAATGCTCTGCCTAACAGTCCGTCCATTTGTGTTTTGGGGGAGAATGATTTGAAGGAGCTGTCTTCAACTAGGAAGGAGTGCAGGCCACAGTCACTAGTGGTCTGAACATGTGGAGGGCACCTGAAGGCAATGGAGTCACCGCTCTAACAGGGAGGTTTGGCTCGGTGCGTGCAGGAGCTATGATGAAGAACTAGCAGGAGGCTTGCTGCTTGGGACTGGAGTCAGAGGAAACTTGCAGCATTTGCACAACCGCTGCAGACCTCTGTTTCTGCAGAACTGAGTGAGAATCATAGATAAAATGGTCCTTCCGCATGAGATACTGTGGTACCATTGTGCCTGGCTCCTAACAGGATCAGGGGACTGGGAGTTAAAAGAAAATTAAGGTCCTGGAATTCAGCTTTTAGGTCTGGGTCCAAGCTTCCCAAAATTTTGCATGTGGGATGGAGCTGAGGTTTGGTTCTTTACAGAATCCAAATAGATAATCATCCCAAAATTAGCAGGCGCTTGTGATAAGCAGCTGTTTTCTGTGCTTTTCCCACCCCAGCCTCAGCAAGACGTTTTGGAAATGGCTATAACGTGTTCCTGGGAGGACATCTCTAATGACTTGTCAGCCTTGTTAATCGGGCAGCAACATGTGAATCCAGTCTGTGCTCTAAACCTTTTTTTTTT
>VZTL01067809.1:0-10966 GCA_013400535.1 Scopus umbretta | reverse complement strand
TAAAGACAGTTAAATAGGTAAAGCAAAATCTGAGCATGTGAGCAAANTAAATAGGTAAAGCAAAATCTGAGCATGTGAGCAAAGCAAAGAAAGGCATTCATTCATTACTTCTCATCGGCAGGCAGGTGTCCAGCCATGTCCAGGAAAGCAGGGCTCCATCACGTGTAACGGTTACTTGGGAAGACAAACACTGTCACTCCGAACATTCCCCCCTTCGTTCTTGTTCCCCAAGCTTTATATTGCTGAGCACGATGCCACAGGGTATGGGATATGCCTTTGGTCAGCTGGGGTCAGCTGTCCCAGCTGTGTCCCCTGCCAAATTCTTGCGCACCTCCAGCCTGCTCACTGGTGGGGTGGGGTGAGGAGCAGAAAAGGCCCTGACCCTGTGTAAGCACTGCTCAGCAATAGTGAAAACATCCCTGTGTTATCAACGCTGTTTCCAGCACAAATCCAAAACATAGTTTCATACTAGCTACTAGGAAGAAAATTAACTCTACCCCAGCCAAAACAAGTACATTTTGACAATTCCCTTATAGGAATCAGAAACAATCTGCCAGTTCACCAGTGTTAGCCGGTTATTCCTTGTTCTTTTAAATAAGCTAGTTTTATCTACAACACAAAGTTTGGAAAGCTTGCCACAACATAGTTGTACTTAGATAATAACAGTGCCTGCGCCATGCCAGACCAAAGGTCTAATATAATCCATTATCCTGTCTCTTAAAAAAATAAAGGTAAGAACAGGGCACGTATATGGTGGTAATTCCTCAAAGGCACTTTCCAGCTTTCAGCAGATTTTGACTTAAGAGGACCCTGTGGATAGGTGGAAAATTTTAATTTAGTGGTCCTTGATAGTTTTTTCCCCCATGGATTTGAAAGCCAAACTACATATTGCAGTTCAGGGAAGGGAATATATAGTCCTTGGCAGCACAGCCTGTTGGTGCTAAGAAAGATGAAAGAAGTCTCCCTTGATTTGGATGGAGGCAGAGAAAAAGTGAAGTTCCATCCAAGTAGAATGGGAATCCCTGAGATATGACCACAGTACAGGTGGTATCCAGCATCTTAGTTCACTCTTAGCATTTTGAAGTTCCTCATTGCTGCTCTGTCTTTAGCCTCTGCATTCGGATACTTTGACAATGAAGCTGGTGTAGCTGTGATCTTTTCCTGCTGGCACAAAACACTGTATCCCGTTATGGGCCCTACTGCAAAAGAAAAAGAGTTGGAATCCACACCGAGCATTTATAATCCTGTGTTACTCAGCTGCTTGACTTTTCTGAGAGGGAGAGAGAGCTTGTGGTAGTACCTCATCCCACAGAGCTGATGCCTTCAGCAGTCTTTGATAACATTACTCACACTGACATCTCTTTTCCTGATTCTAATATTTCATTTTTCTTTCCCTGACTAAAGTCCCAAGTGCCCAGCATTCACTGTAAGCAAGTGATCAGATTGTGCTGATTTCCTTGAGGTTCCCCAGCTTTCCTTTGCTCACTCCACCTTTGCTTGCACAGCCTTTCTTGCTCATACACTGCAGAAGAGCTGTCTTCTCACTGCCCATCCTGAAGAGTAAGGACTCCTTCAGTGGCCTTCTGAGGTGCTCCTTCCAGACAACTTTGGGCCACTGTTCTCCTCCAGAGCTCCTTGACATCACTGTACCCAAGGAAGAAAAGAAGAGCAGGTCCAGCCATGGTGACCAGGGTCGGTGAAGAGTCAAGATCACCAGGCAAGTCCAATTTGACAAGGCAAGGTTAAGGACAAGCCAGGGAGTCAAACCAGCATGAGTATCAGCAAGGCACAGGAATAGCCGAAACATAGCTCAGGCAAGGAGCAAAGGCATGGGCCTAAGCTTAAATGCAGCTCTGGAGCAAAAGTGGGAGGGCTTCTCCCAGCTCTTCCTCACCCCCAGCATTTTCCCCAGCAGTCTGATTCAAGGTGACACAGGTGTGCCATGCCAGAGCTGGCCTTGAGTGCAGGTAGCCAAATCTCTTGCGGGGGGGGAGGACGGGGACAACACCAAGGGGAGCGCACTCAGGGCCTTGCAGCCGTATCCCATGTTCAGTGAGCACCCAGGCACCACAGAGCTGGCAGAGACCTCTTTCTCTCTTGGTGCCCATGCTGCTGCTGCTGCTATTCAGCACTGCATGGCAGGAGCCTCACTGTATCGCAATTACTGGTCCCAGACTGCTCAGGGAGAAATCTCATGAGGATGCAGATTCTAGTGCATGTACACCAGGCAGGTATCACCGGGTCCACGTCTGACAGAGGACATACTAAAACTTTAGTCCCCAGTCATTTGAGTTTAGCAACCTGTCTCTCTTGTATCACAGAGATGAGTTGTTTACAAAGCAAACACTGTCAGTCCACTTAATTGGCTCTTTAACGTGGTGAGAAATGTTCCCTGGCAGAGAGTTCCTGGGAAACCCTCCAAGATATGAAATGGAGAGGTACTTCTATGCAGGGAGGACAAACAAGGCTAGTCTCCCAGACCCAAACCTCACGCCAGAATCATCCCTTCTTCGATGACAGTAAGAGTCCGGCGGGGGTGCAATAACCATCCCCACGGCCAATATAACGGCAATTTTTAGCAGTCCAAGGGACGGTCATGCCATGCTGCCACAGAGGAGAGCAGCTCCCACCGTGCCCTCTTTTCTGTACAGCCTCAGCATAAAGACATACAGCCTGGGCAGGCTCTGGAGCCAGTCAGCCTAGTTTAAGTAGGTCTGGGTCTAGCTGTCCTAATATCCAGGTGTCCTGATATTAGAGTGAGCTAGCAGACCTACATGTTAGCAAGACTGCGTGACTTGCTCCACTTAAGACCCTGTCTGTGGTTGCTTGTCAGCTTGTCCGATTGGATTGTTCAGACAGGAACTGCTCATGTTATGAAGTGTCTTTCCCCATGCAGAACACAGTCAGAAATGACCAAACGGCAGTTTTTTTTTTTTCCTAAGCAAAGGAAAAATGCATTTTTATGAAAAAGTGTCAGTTTGTAGAGAAACAAAAATGTTGTTTCACAGCTCTGCTTAACCCTATTCCTGAAAAAAAATCCTCTCAGACCCAATTTCTCTGAATCACTGCGGCACACCCAAAGTCAGAAACCCAGCTCTGGGTGCACGGCACCCCGCAGCTGCTGCCGGCCGGGAGTGACCGGGAGGGATGGAGAAGAATCTGCGTGCTGTGTGCCTGGCAGCCTTGCCTTGTGCGCCTGCAAAGGCGAGAGTTGTGTCAGCGTGGAGATGCAGGAGACCGGAGAAGGAAAGGAGCCCAGGCCAGGGAAGGCAGCAGAAGAGACTGAGCAAGGAGGCTGGGAAAAGCCGGCCGCTAACAGGGGGACTAGAACGAGCGGGACAGAGAGGCAGGGCCAGAGTAAGGGTCCTTGGAAGATGTGAAAACTTGGATTTACATGGGACCAGTCACGAAACTAGCTCAAGTATCTGAGCCCTTGAGAGGAGTTCAGAAGGATTCAGGTCTTGCTGATGACATATGTGTGCCATGTCAGCGATGCCGGGAAAGACCTGCCGGGCTGCGTCAGCTTGCTTTTAAAAAACCTGGATGCGGTCTGCTAGGGCAGCGGCGCGCATATGTTGCCCTCCGGTGGTGAACCTCGCATTTTCCCTCGAGTAACGGAGCGCTACTTGGAGGGACCGTGGGGCCCGCAGCCCTCAGCCCCAAATACACGGCTAGGCAAGGCCTTTATTTCCCGATGGTTACAAACACACCGTGATTAACTGGAGTATCAGTGCTTGTCTCCCACAACCTTATCGTTATTCAGACACGGCTGCTCTGTTTTGTTTGACCAGAGGCAGACCGCAGCACAAAGTCACAGCGCTGGTATTCCCACTGTTCTGCCAAAGCGCAAATTCAGTTACTCCTGCTGTGGAAGTGTACCAGTTTGAGCTGCACTGGTTTCGTTAATTTGGTTTCATACTTGCAGTTGTGTGTTGCGTGCTGTGATGAAAGTCATTTGCCCTCCGACTGCCTCTATGCAACAATTATTGACAGTGTTAACGCTATGCATTTGTTATCTTGAAGAGCAGAAGCACAAGCCCCTAAAAGAAAGACTTCCTTTTCTTACAATTTTATCAAAGTTCCATCATCAAGCTTCAGACTTTCCAACAAAGATCTGGTTGAACATCAAAAAATATTTATATACAGAGCACAAACTCTTTATTTCCATAAGTCAGATCAGCAAAGCCACATGATTTCACAATTTTTAAAATAAATTGTCCCGTGTTCCTAGGGGCTACTGAATTAGGCAGCAGTTTACAGTCAAAACCTGCCCTCGGAAGAAAAAAAACAACCCCAAACCGACACATCAGGTCTCAGCTCACACATCCTTAGCCACTACCAGCACATCAGGCCGAGTATCTCTCCAGCTGACTGCAGCGAGCTCCAGCCTGCTGCGAACCAACCTCATGTACCACCCGCAGAGCGCAATCACAGCTTTTCTTCCCAACGCTGCAGCGTTGCCTGCACAGAGCCCTCCCTCCTCTGCCTCCTCCACGTCTCCCGGTCAGGACACCCAAAAGCAGAGCAGTGGAAGTGGTGCGCAGTAGTGCCCGTTTCTTCCCGGCATCTCATGTTTTCAAGGAGTCACTATTTCTAAGCCACGCCGAAAGAAAACGTAACTGAGGAAGAGTTGAGAGGTGAAGCTTTGAAACAATTTGGTAAGGGGGGTCACCCACGCGGACAGCACAGGCGTACTGGCTCCGGCTGGGGTGGAGTTAATTTTCCCACAGTAGCTGGCCCAGTGCTGTGCTTCAGCTTTGTGACCAAAACCACGCTGGAAACGAGTGTTTTAGCTGTTGCTGAACCGTGCTCGCACAGCATGAAGGCCCCCCCGGCTTCCCGCTCTGTCCCTGCCCACCCCAAGCTGCTGGGGGTACGCAAGAGGTGGGGAGGGGGCTGCAACCAGGCAGATGACCTCAGCGCAATAGCCCACGCCACGTAACGCCATTTGCACCAATAAAAAGCTGGGGGGAAGGGGGGGGAAGACGAGACATTCGGAGCGATGGCATTTGTCTTCCCAAGTAACCGTTACATGCGATGGAGCCCTGCTTTTCTGGAGATGGCTGAACACCTGCCTGCCGATGGGAAGCAGTGAATGAACTCCTTGATTTGCTTTGCTTGAGCGCACAGCTTTCGCTTTATCTATTAAACTGTCTTTATCTCAATCCGTGAGTTCTCTCACTTTTACCCTTCCGACTCTCTCCCCCTTCCCCTGCGGGGGAGCAAGCAAGCAGCTGTGTGGTGCGTGGCTGCCGGCTGGGGTTAGCCCCTAACAGGGGACAGGAGCTGAAGGGAAAAACTAGTAAAATTTGAGTAACCATTTTCTCACTTCCTTTCTATCACATGTACAACTTGACTACAAGGTGGAAGGGGTACATAAGTACAATTAAATTACTCCCCTTTAAGTTCCAGCCACACCCATTTTCTTTTTGTGTTCCTGACCAAAGAAAGAGATGGCTCTACCTAAGCCACTGTATTTATGGGATCTGAGACTCACAATTCCAACCGTGAATCGATTCAGGATGCCAGACTTCAGCAGCAGGAAAACTGATTAATGGTTTTTGTCCACTGAACTGCATGTAAATTAAGCTAATCTGGGAAAAGGCAAAAGAAGAACAATGAAAACACCCAGTACTCATAGAAGTAGGATTCTTCCTCAGTTCTGGAAATGTACTGTAGTATAACCAGTCATGGAAGTCTGCCACCATAAAAGTCAAACTTGTTATTTCTACCCTCCTTCCTCTATCGACACTCACTGAAGGATTTTGTTTGACTCAAGTGATGTATAATCACAGCAAATAATGATTAGAACAAGACCTGCTAGCGAACAGCGGTCAGTAAAAAAGAAAGTTTCCTCTGTGCTACTATGCTCTGAAACTTCGAAACTGTGCACAGATGTGCAACGCAACTCATGTTGAGTTGGTGTTTTCAATACTTCCCTATCGTTTGAAATCCGCAGAAAAATTGCACATTGCTTCTGGTCGACCACCTGCTTTTGCTAATAATTTCACAAGCAAGGCATCCTAGTAGTAAATTTTACTACACCATTCTAAGATCATACTTGGGACTTACAAAGCAAGTGCACTCAATGGTGGTAGCATAGGCAAAAGTCTTGGCTGAATGCGCACAGCCCTGGAAAAAACTCCTCCGTGCACATTAAAGGGTGCTGCAAGAGGAGAAGTGGAAGCACTGGAAACATGAAATACAGGTCCTTTAAATCTTCAGACTGAAATGTCATACTTGACATATTTAACATATGAGAATTACTAGAGGCTACAATAATTTTCTGCTTGCTTCATTAAAGAGTGACAGACCTCTTAAAACGAGAACCTGTGGGCTTTGTTCACAAGCAGCTAATGGGAGTTAGCTGCAGGAGCAATGGAAAAAGGACCCATGGAATTTTATTACTGTGCTATCAGTGTTCTTTTCCTATAGATTGAAGAAGCATTTATTATGAATATTCACACCTGTCTGAGAAAAGATGCAACAATACTTCTGAAACAAGTCTTGAAACCACCAGTGCTAAACTGTGTTTTATTTCCAACAATTAGCCATTACAGGATCTGAAACAAAACGTGCCCCAAATAAATAGCTGAAGAGGAAGCATCAGAATACTATCGTCTTCGCTACCGCTGTGGCCCCCTTAATGTTTCTTGCTTTTCAACCTTCACTCTTCAGATTCTCCAGGCCTACGGATATCATCAATCTTCAGAATCATTCTAACAACCTGGGTTGCCAGAGAAATCTGCTGTTTCTTACCAATCAAGGTTTCTATAACATGCTGCTGCTTCATATCTGCCAGAAAGAAGCAGAAGAATTAGATACCCTCCTCAAAACTAGACATAACATGTAACCCGAGATAGCCACCACAGCTGACAAACAATACAAACTACAGCTTTATGTCTGGGTTCTTGCCAAAGCTCTTGGAACATTAAGATCCGAACTCTTTTCCCAACTAAGTCTTCCCCAGTGGTAGCTTTCCACCTTTCTGCATTATTTTTTGAAGAGCACAGCTCACATATACAAATACTGGAAGCATCCTAACAGCTGAGCAACCACTAAAAAAGTGAAAGTTCAAATGCCGTGAAGCAGAAACACCTAATCAAAGAAGGCTTATGCACGTACATAAACACAATGTCTTACATCGTGTTCCAAAATTTACTACCTTCTATTCTGAAAAAAGCAACAGATTAGGAATGTGAAAAAGTGTATGCCCAGATGAAATCAAGTTTTCATGCACCGGTTTCTTAGTCTTCACATGCCGGTTACAGGTCTATATATACATAGGTACTGGTGTGAACACTGCTACCTAAAGACAAGTCCAAGCTTTTGTTTACTTCTTCACAAGCTGTTTCTCAAAACAACTGTTTGTAGGGCTGCAGGGTGAACTGGATCACTAAAACTGCAGTATTTAAAACCACAGCCTGCTCTGCCCTCATAGTGAGCAGCTTTTATTCCGGTACCACAAGCCCAGCGAACATCTTCAACTGATCTTGCTGCCAAGGTTTTCAAGCAGCTACACCTTTTCTACCTAGCAGACATGCATGTATCCCTCCACCTGTATTCCCATTTATTATGAAAAGGGGCAAGAGTTCATAACTGAGACCCGAGAGGCCAAATAGTTAGCATTCTGATCTTCTGAGACAGAAAACCCCGTTATGCTCCTCCTTCTCCACACTGCAGTTCTTACCATTTGTTCCTTTCTGCAAACAATCAATGCCGAGGGCAGGATTATTTTCTTTCACTTGCCTAGCCCGCACTTCGGTCATAGTCTGTATGGGATTCATCCCACTGTTCTCCGCAAGTGCCATGGGAATTACCTCCAGGGCATCTGCAAAAGCTCTCATAGCATACTGTTCCAAAGACGGGCACTACGGGAAAAGAAATTTAAATTCATACAGCTATTAACTCCAGTGTTAGCAGAAACCGACTTTCACACTAGCTATCAAATATATACAGGGTATGAAGATTTTCATGGGAATATGCATCTCAGTAACTGACAAGTACCTTCAGACAATAACTACTTGCAAATGAAAACAATTTTAAACTGCTTTTACCTTAAAAGAAAAAAAAAAAAAAAAAGATACTAGTAATGACTTTTTACAGAGAGCAGAAGGAAAACTTCTAACATCAGTTATCAGCAAATATCAGGGAGTTCCCTAATATGCACTTTCTGGAAGCTCTCTGAAGTTCTTTTGGAATCAAGTCTTAAAATGGACTTAATCCTTACCTTCCCTTCATAACTTAAAGAAAGTTTAACTGTTCCTTTCTCACCTTGTCCGCTGCTTCACTGACTGCCAAGGCACAAGAAATTTCAGCTGCACCACCACCGTACACGATACGATTATCACGAACAAGATTCCGGATTACACACAATGCATCATGAAGCGATCGCTTTGCTTCTTCA
Source organism: Scopus umbretta (assembly GCA_013400535.1). Classification (NCBI taxonomy): domain Eukaryota; kingdom Metazoa; phylum Chordata; class Aves; order Pelecaniformes; family Scopidae; genus Scopus; species Scopus umbretta. The sequence goes on along the minus strand of VZTL01067809.1, from coordinate 2,559 downwards.
ATGATCTGGAATTATAGAATAGCATACATTTTGCAATACACACAACTGAAGGCTACGAAGATGTATTTCCTAATACAGAAATAGAAACTGCAAATAAACCGTACGATCTTTTCCTGGCTCTAACACAGCTCTAGTGCTGCTATGCTATACTACCTCAAAATATAAGATGTTAGACATCGAGTTGCAGAGAAGGGATAAAAAAAACCCCACAACTTTCCAATGTTAGTTGTTAAATCTATAAATTCGAACGACAAAAAACTTACGCAAGATTGAAAATCTTGCCTATTTCCAAGACACAAAACACTTAAACGACATGATTTTCAAACTGCAATTTGTGTCAGCTCCCAACTACAACCAATATAGAAGGATTTAACTAGTTATGCCAACCTTTAAAGCAGTATTTTTGCCGCCTTAAGGAACTCTTCAGACTAGGGGTTATGTTCTTTTCCTCCTAAGGTTTTTCACTCAAAGTAGGACTTGACCTACACTAAATACAATTTAACACTACCGGTACAACCAAGAACCAGGTTAAGTACATAAGAATTTAAAATAATCTGTGTGTGTAGGTTAAATTATTTTTATTATTTTTAACTGGACTGAATCAGAAGTGACATACCTAGGTCTGGAGTAAAGCCAAATCTTTCAAAAACACAAATATGTTTTTACTTGCAAGAGTGACCCTCCCACAAAAAAACCCAAATTACAGCATCCACAGGTAAAATTATTTCTGTATCTATGAACTATATGGTCTAATAGTGAGAAAACAAAGTTTTCATTCAAAAAAACATAGGATGCGCATCTCACAAGTGACTTCTAACATAGTCACGACTGCCTACAGCCCTCCCCCCTTCTATCTGTCCACACTGCAAGGAAAATTTAGCCAAACCCAAGAAGAGTTAGTATGCTTCTGAAAGAAACTACACATCCTGCAACTGACGTATCAAACATTCATAACAAACTAAGCATCTCACCATTTTATTTCCTCCTCTAATGAAAATGGTCACAGCTCTGGAATTCTGACACTGTTCAATGACAAGCATTCTGTCTTTCGTTGTTCCAAAGGAGATCTCTCGGACAATACCCGCAAAACCCAGTTTCTCTGCCGTCAGTTCACAGAAGCGAGGAACAATGCGTCCTCCAGTTGCAATGGCGATTAACTGAAGTTAAACAACCATCAATTATTTTGAGAAGACTTTTCTGTCTTACGTTTTTCATAACGTAAGTGGAAGAGAATCTGTCAAATGCCTACTCCAAAAGGTTATCTTCCCAACACTTCAAAGTATTTCAGGCGATGCCTTGTTTCTGCAAACAGCGAGACGAAAGCAGAAACGTTCCTAGCCGAATAAAGCTTTTAACAAGTAACATGACACTCCAATTATAAACCATAATCCCATTCACTGTAGGTTTTTTCCACAGATCCCCAGTGATTTTTCTCCAGTACCTACCCATACACGTGGTAACGCAGAATTTCTACCCAGAACACCCGAACTTTTAACTGGTACGGCATATTACTTAACAAATGTTTGAGAACTGATACAAAGCCCAATTTTAGAAGATTTTTACTTACTTCTATTTCAGGTCCACCAACCCAACGAACAGCAGGCAGCTCATTCTGGAGCAGCAAGTGATTTGCCTCATCATCAAAACCCCACTGACAAATAGCAAGGTTTGCACCAGTGTCTTTTATCTGGAAGCAACACATATCATCAATCTTCTCATCAGAACTAACACAGGAATGAAAAACAACCTCTTCACGGTTTTAATTCTCCTAGTTTTCTCAAAACACAAGTCTGGAGAAGAACCTTCTGGCAGAGATCAGAGTAAATTTCAAACCAGGGTGGTAACTTTCTTACAGAAACTTTTATTTATAGCCTTACAATTGCTTCTATGTTGCCTCCTATCAGGACTATTAGCTCACTTCCAGAAATAAATCAACGCATATGCTATTTTGTGTAAATGCTATGAAAAGCATAAAAACCAGAGAAATAATCGTGAAGACTACCTGTTTCACCATCTCTTCAAACTTCTCCTTTTCATACTTCTGCAGTGCCTTGTAATCTTCCACAGATGTGACATCAAGCTTATGCTTGGTCTTAGGCTTAGGTGGTTCAAATGGACATGTAAGGATTGCAATTTTAGCATCTTTAAGCTCCTGTACAATTTAAAAAAAAAAAAAAGTTGAGTTTTGACCTCAGTAACACCTCTTTCTTGTATTTGCAAAACACACAGACATATCTTTAAAACACAGGGATAAGAATAAACTTTAAGATCGTCTGATCTATTCTAACGTGAAACTAACTATGCCCAAGTAATTCCATCAAAAGGCTCTACAACCCACTTAAAACAAATTCCACAGCTTCAAGACACTGTTTAAGCCCTTAATCTTTACCAGGGATGGCTCTTTATAGTTTGATGTTTAAAAAAAGACAGAAACTTCAGTGAAACCATTATTTGCCCTATCCAGCACGACCATTGAGAATACTATTCATCTTCATAGCCACCTTTTATGTACTACATGACTGATATTTTCCACCAGTCTTTTTTTTTTATTTTAATAGG
>VZTL01067790.1:8768-21280 GCA_013400535.1 Scopus umbretta | reverse complement strand
ACACACACAAATATTTATATAGGTATTCAAGCTCATTCCTACAGCAAAATAACTATGCTTTTCATTCTTCTATACGGAATCTTTAATTTTAGACTTTGCTAAGTATATGCTACTGAAGAAAAAGCACGTGAAACAAAGCTCTGAAATGTCAACATCCTTGTGAGGTTCCTTCCTAAATATCCTATGAACAATCATGGAATATCTTATAGAGCGTTGGCTTTTGCAGTACAGCCATTTAAACAGAGAACAATATCTGAAGGTGAGTTGTGCGTAGCTGGGGAAATATATGGATTATGAAAGTGCAAGGGGAAATACTCTGTACTGGTAAAGATCCAGTCCCGGTAGGAATACTCATATATTGCCTTTATCTAAAAAAAGCTGTGGACAGCCATATCTGGAAAGGTCAAAACAATACATGACAAAGAGAAATAATTATCTGTATTCATGTTTTCAGGCCCTTATGGGAAACTTTAGGGTTCATGTGAAACACACAGTGTTTCTGCACAGAAATTTTTTTGCTGCCTACAGGACTGAAGCAGTGCACCAGAGTGTTCTGCTTGAACTTATTAGGACTGCTGAGAGGGAGGACTCAATAGCTTGCATGAAGCAGACTGGTATTTCTGAGCTTGGTAACTGAGTGCTGCTGTGCAGTACTGGAGAATATACTGTTGCTAGCTCTCATTGAGCAGGAACATGGTATTGCATGGCATAGCACAGATACCAGACCTAGATGTGTGTACTGTACTCCACAGACTTGGAACTGTGGAATTCAGAAATCCGTTGAAGTTGTCTCTACAGTGACTCACATCCACAAATAGGTAAGGCACTTTGTAGTGTTGTAGATCTCAATAAATGGCAAATGGTGAGGAAAGGCTGTCCAAAATACCTTACTTCTTCCAAAACCCAAGCTTTCCCAACACTAGGAATGAGAGAGAGAATGAGATGTGGATTGACAGCCTGAAATTATTTTCTGGGTCTCTATTTAAGAATTATCTGTGTACAAAAAACCCCAGCATACAGTTTTAAAGCACCATATGTTTTAATTTTAGTCTAACAAGTAAGACCAGAAAATGGTATTTTTCTAGCCAGAAAATGGAAGATCCAGAGTAAAAGAGGCATTCTGCATCCTAAAGAGACTCATATGTGCATTTCTATCTCTGTAGCATACTGTCCTACCCACTACCACAGGCAAGACTGAATTTGGGGTGCAGTGTAATTAAGGGCATAAGATTTATAGAGCAAGATAAAGCCCAACTGCAGCTGAGTCCTTTGATACGAGGCAGTAGTATGGCATTTCATCCCTGATTTCAGTACTGCTGATCATGTTACGTATTTTGCATCAAAGAATCTTTGGGTAAGTTATCCCTTGAGCACTGCAGTTTGAATTACTGAAGAAAAAGATACCTATCTATTACTGCAACTACTAAAATATCAACAAATGCCTTTAACCTACCCATAATATTTTATGTTTCCTTGTAAAAGAAAAGGAGCTGAAAGATCTAATAATTCAAGGTCATCTTCTGTGGATCTCACAGGAATAACACATTTAAATCTTTTTGTAAGCTTCCAGACTTCTTTTAGTGTTCCACCTATTAAAAAAAGAAAAACATGTTTTTTTAAACTGTAATCAAGAATAGATTGAACAACCTGCATTTCTTAGCTGATTAGATGTTGATTTCAGGACCTTCAATAAAAATTGAGATGCACTACGGAAACCGAAAAAAAATGGTCCATAACCACTCTCACACAACAACAGACTCAATAAAGAATCAAAGATGGACATTTATCGGAGCAGATGCCTTAATATCTTCCTCATAGTTATCACTGTAACCATGATGTTGTATTCAGTTAGCATCACTTTCATATAATTTCTCTTACGATTTTACTAGCAATTTTCCTGGGGGGCGGGGGAGGAGAAGAATAACCTGACTTTTTGCAATTGCTCCTAAGTAACTGTTTTTTCAGCTTTTAAGCTGAAAAAATCTATCAATTTTCAACCAGCAGTTTACAAAAAAGTAGTTACTCAACCACGTCATAATTGACACGAAGTAGGAAATGCAGAAACACCAAATTTCATGCTAATTTGAGTGCTACTAAATTGGGGCCATATTAGGTACACAGCAGAAATTTAATATACTACAGCTTGAACCCTGAGATTTTCCAATTCCAGTGACAGGAAAAAGTTATTTCAAATTTATTATAAATCACAGGATAACCTGCCTTCAGTTTCTGTAGTATGACTGCAGAACTGATTACAGAATCTTTCTGACATTTCATCAGTTCAGTGGAAATGTGGTAAATGCACTAATTTAACACACAGAGAACAGTTAATTGGAAATAGTTCAATAAAAATATATGATTTAATCAGCTTGTGAACAACAATTAAAAAAAAGTGAGCAAAATGTTTTAAAATAATATATTCTACAACTCTGTTGTTTACCACTAACTACAACTAAGATTTTTCAAAGACTTTGTGACAAGTAATTATGACACTGGCTTGTAAAACATTATTACATATACTTGTTACTTGTATTGCAGAGGTAACTAGAGAAGAAAACAAAATTAATAAAATTGCATTATTACTGGTGATAAAAAATGCACAGCATGAAACCTCCTCAATGAACTTAAATTCTAGTTAAAAAAATAAAGAAAACAGAGGCACAGATATTTGAAATGGCTTCCCAAAAGGTTAGAAAACAAAGGTCCTCCAAGCACAGTGACACAGATAAAGCCTCTCATATACACTTGAACTCTCATTGAAGGGGTTAACATACTCAGGGTAGTTTTAACTGACATTGCTAAAAGGTCTCCAGAATTTCAACTTTGCTGTAATATGAAGTTATATTAAGCAAATGTATTCTGGCTTCTAAGAGTCTGGCATAAAACACAGAGAAATACCAGGGGTTGACAATGACATGAATCACAGTGATTTCATGTACAAATAATGAGGATATACTAGGAGCATTAATCTACTTGTTAACGGTAACATTTCACTCTTCAGTTCAACTAATCTGTGGCAATGGTAATGGATTCCCTTCATTCCCTTGTGGAGGGTCACGTAAAATTCTGTCCATTATCCAACTGTTTCCTCAATTCCAGCCCAATAGATGCCAAACACTCAAAAAGAAGTCCTTGCTTCAGCATAATGATTGTCGGGAAGAATAGCGTATTGTGTTGCAGAAGAGTAAATTGCTTGTGTTTAACAAACAAGTGGAATCTAGACCACGTCTGTCTCATAAATGTCATAATATGTTTGGCCTTTGAGGGTTGTCTGTATTTGGAAAAGTGCTGGGAAGATTTCTAGGGAAACTTCAAAATATCCACCTCTAAAAACTTAAAAAACCCTAAAATAGCACGTAGCTTTGGCAAAGTTCATGATCCATGTTCTGGGAAAGAAGCGCTAGAACACTGATTATGCCTTTTCCTTGTGCTCCAACATGAAGCACATATATCCACATACATACATACTTAGCTGCTGCACTTTAATATCTGAAAAAAGATTTACCAAGTTATATTGTTCAGTTATTTCAGGCAAATAGACAGGAAACAGATTCTTTTTTCTTTTGTTTTTACAAAGGTAAGGTTAGACTGAAAAAAAAAAAAAAATCCAATTTGGAACATGTCAGAAATAAAGCAGCTATCAGAATGAGTTGAATATAAAACAACGCAGGAAACAGAAGGGGTTTTGTCATCGACCCTTACACAAAGGACCACCTGACACAGATTTGCTTATTCACACCACTACTTGAGCACAACTGAAGACTTTGTTTTAAACTCAGAATGGTACTATATGCAATTATTTATTACTTTTATTCTATTCAAAACATTCCTTATTAGTATTCTTGCTAAATTGCTTTGTTTAATGTTCAGTGGCTATTTCTCTTCCCTGAGGAAATGTGATAAAAAAACAAACGAAAAAAACCTCACGCTGCAAGAAACTCTATTAATCTGAAACAACACTGACATCCAGAGGCTGACAAAGTTAATTGTAGGCTTGTATTATCAGAAGCCTTCCAAAACTTTTCCACATCAAGACTAAAAATAGGTTTTTTTAGAAGACTCAGCAAGTTTTCAGTTTAGAACTAAAAAAAAACAGTAAGCACAACTAGAAAAAAAAACCATATTCAGATGTTAATTTTAGCAGAATCAACAATAAACGTATTGGTATAGTTTTAAAATAGACAGAAGCACTTTACAAGACTTTCACAGGTGACTTCTTCCTGTTTGCACAACAGTAACTTAAAGTTCCACCTAAGTTGTTCTTTTTTTTTTTTTTGAAGATACCTTTATGATCATCACTATTTACAACAAATACACCTTCAGCATATCTTAAGTTTGTAGATGCTCAGAGTAGACACTGTGCCATAAGAAGGGGTACATTTGCAATTTATCTTACCTTCTATCATAAGTAAAGTATCTTCAGGCTGTTGAAGCATTTCATCATGCTTTACAAAATGGATAGCTATTTTCCTTTGTTTTTGGTCTTGTGTAGTCCACATTACAGAATCATACCAGGATGTATTGTGTAATTCTGGGTTTGGTGCAGTACCGGCAGAGCCTTGTAAAATAAAGTCAAAGTCATCTCCATCCGGAACTTCTTGCCTAAAACCATTTCCAAAATGAGTAAGTAAATTCTAACAGCCTCTCCTTAGGCAATCTAGCAACAAGGATGACAGTACTCTAAATAAATATTAAAATATAGTCATGAGAGTTAAAGTATATATAGGAAATATAACTTTGATGTTATATCAGTTTAAACATTTAGAGTTGTATAGGAAATGACAAGATCATTCGTTTCCATGTTAATAAATATATAATCTAATCTTACCTAGGAGCAGAGGCAGCCCAGTGGCTTCATCCAGACACATGTAAATCCATGGAAAAACAAATATATCAGCTTTATGTGATTTCAGTCGGGCCTTAAAAAGGCCACACAACTGCATACCACTTCAGTAAAGTGAAAAGACCACATAAGCTCATATAATTTCAAGTTTTACGTTCTAGCCTGTTTTACTTTGCATATTGTGGATGGGGGAGAGGAGAAAAAAGGGCAGGAGCAGAATAGCTTCACATGTGTACTGTAAAGGGAAAATCTGCAACCCTGCACCACACAGTTTCTTTCCTGTCCTGCTAGAGTGCACCATTCCTGCATTTCCAGTTGTCATCCACAGAGAAGTAATGCAAGCCATTCAAATTTTAGCAACATTACCAACAACAGGCAAAAAGCCAGTGGTTGGCATGCAAATTGAAAATGCATTAGAATGTTTTCTGCTAAGCAAGACGGACTTGCTGGCTTCAGGTGGAGTATGAACCGTGACAAAAAAAGACAATGAAAAAAAAAGGCAAAAGCTGGGGCTATTTCATAAAACACTGAAAGAAAGTAAGTGCCAAGCTTCAGAGTGGAGTTAAAAGAAAAAATACTATCAACTCCTGCAGACCATTTTGACAATTCCACTTTCAAACCCAAGGGCACCTGCTTCCACCAATTAATAGAGCAATTCCTGCCTATGAAACCAAACTTCTATATTATTCTGCTATGACTGCAGAACTGGCACACAAGAGGTCTTTCTGAACCTGAACTTTCATTTCATGAACACAGTGCTGTTCACATGAAATCTTTCCACCTGTGTTCCTGGATTACTACTTTAAATGCAAAAGCAATGGACCTAACATAACAGGTCATCTTTCCAGATATACCCATTAAACTCTTCCAGCCTCTACAGTCTGCCTGTAGATTTCCACAGAGGCAGGAATGGAATGAATTGTTTTTGAACTAAGCTACACATGAGGGTTGAAACTTCTGTAATGTGGATACATGAACAAAACTACATCCATGTATACTAATATTTTTCTATTTACAGAGAAGCTTCCAGTCGAAGTCTAAAAGCCAAAAATACATCTCTCACAAGGATTTTATACCCCAAGTGTTACACATGCCCCTTACTGCATAAAGTGTTAAAGAACCAAACTTGCATTGAACTTTGTTCAGACAGACTTTTCAACATATGCTAAAACATGAAACAACTTCATCTGCCACAGCACCACACATAGGAGAGAAGGATACCCCTAAACCATGTTTCCGTCCTGAGCCTCTTAACTCACCCAATCCAGGCTGCAATACAGCTCCACTATATTTCACGTGATTCCTTCCACGTGATACACACAGTGTAGAGAAAATAAGCTAAATTTCTGGGAAAGCACGGCAAGTAGTCCCATCATTGCAGCAGGATGGTGGTAGAAGTAGTAGGAAATATGCTAACTAAAGCCTCAATAATCTATCTGGTTACATGTCTGCCCTAATACTGTGGCAAAGGGAAGGCAGCAGTATGTGAAACAGGAGAAGATTCAAATGAACAGTAATTAAGACCTGAACAAGTCAAGAATATATAAAAAGCCTATAGTATTCATGGAAAGTTTTGGCATAAGGATAAAGTTCATAATGACCAAACAAAATTCAGTCAATTGTACCTGCTTGTTACTATATAGAGTTGGCAAATATATAAAAAAAAGTGGCAAAAGTGGCAGAAAGAGTTGGTAATTATCTTCTTTTTATACTTGTTAATAAAGACCATGTACTGGTATGTTGTGAAGATGATGAAGTACTTCGTCTTATATTAGCAACCAAGAGAATGTTACAACAATATCTGATAAGGGCCAATATTGTTAAAGCTGCAGGTGTGCTATTTTGCATCCAAAAGCTGTACGAGAAAGATAGGAGGGGCATTTTCTTGTCTCAGTGATGTTTCTATCCAATAAATCTTGACTGTGCAAATAATTTCAAAAGGCTAATGTGCCATCATTTAAAGAAAGCAATAGTTTACATCTGTAACAATAAAGCTGTTTGCTTGGGACTGGTGCTAGGCTAAGTCAGGCAAAAAAAAAAAGTGATACAGGATTCAGATGATCATGAATAGCACTGTAATGCACGTCACTCAGTAGTTTAATCAAAAATAGGACATTTAAAACAAACTTTCTTTCATTTTTAGATAAACATAGACCAGAAGTGGCATATGATTATTTGACTGAGTATTATTTGATACTATGACAAACAGCATTAAAGGGGAAATAACAATGATAAAATGGTCAGTGAACTGACTCAGGTCAGAAAAAAGACAAAAATATCAAGGTGAATGGTGTTTCCCTGATATTTTTGGATCCAGAAAAGATGCGTTCTCTGGAAGATACATTCTAGTCAAAGATATTTTATTCATTCACTTGGAGACTATCATACTTTTTTGCACATCCTATTTTAAAACCGCAATACAGAAAGAGGTACTTAAATACAACTTCGCTATGGGAAAAAACACACTGCTAAATTTGAAAATAAAGAAAAATCATTGTTTTGAAAGTGCTCAAAGGATTCTGTAAATGGAACTCATCTGATGATTTAAAATTTCCCTACCTATTACCAGTGAGATTCAAATCTTTGCTCAAAATGGAATACATTTACATTCAGCTCATTTTACACAAAAAAGAGGATGAAAATACACTGAAAATCTAGGCACCGCAAAACATATAGAACAATCCCTAATTACTTTTACTGTGTGAAACACTTACAGAGAGTTGCATTTGGAACAATGAAGTTTAATAGACTGATACAGCTTCTGGGGTTTGTAAGTTCTCAGCTTTGCTCTAATGCGATACTGTCGAGGAGCCGTGCTGTTCAGAATGGTTTTCAGTTCCGTGTTATTAAAATCCTGATGATCTGTTAAAACTGCAAAATAACAACACACACACACAAATAAAAGCCATGAATACCTATTAAACACTGTAATATCAGGAATACGGGAAATGGCCATTGCAGGTTTGCATTTCCCCTTAATTCCCAGCTTCTTTTCCCACTTGCAGCCTCAGTTTTACCAACACAGCATGTTACTACAATCCTTAAGATAAATCACAACAGGCTGTGGGAGCATGGTGTACTTCAGGGTACAGAAATTCATCATGTAGAAAAAAATAAATGAAAGTAGAATTTATAAATATGCTCTATTCCCTTAAAAACAGAATAAAACCAATGTAAAGTTCCTAAACTTATACTCTTAGAATAGGTTTTCCTATAACAAGTAAAAGATACTATTTCAACCTTTGAGCTGATGTCCCCAAAATATTTTTGTTCTTTAGTAAAAATAAAATTCACTTTGAGGTCAAAATGTTTCCTACCTGTAACAGATAACTGCTGACATCTCTGTAAGTGTGATTCAAGATCTAAAAATCAAGAAGAATTTCCTAATTATTTTCCTTGCTTCTTTATCATGTGGACACATCAAAACAGATACATAGATAGGCAGATACATACACACACAAAACCAAAAGCTGAACAAAGGAAAATGGAAATCCTAATAAGGTATGAAAACAATATAGCAAAAGGCAAAAGCAAAGTAAGAAGGAGACAAATATTAGATATCAAGAGTTAATATATTTGAGGAGAAATTAGTGTATACATTAAATAGCAATGCTCATCAAAAAGAAGACTTCAAATGTATACTGTTGAATGATACTGCTGACATAAACTGTATTCATCCCCCTGTAATCTTTCTGGACAAGAGCGTAAATACATTATTTTAAAAACAATATGGAATGCCTCGTCCCTCCTCTGAACAACTTCTACTACACATACACAGAGCAGTAAATACGTGCAAAATTCTTTCTAAATTTGCAGTGTTATGGTCTAGACATGAAGTATTTACTTATTCTTGACTTTTGTACCCTTTTAGAAATATCCTGTCACAGTATGTTAATAATGGCTAAGTAATATAGGATTTTAAAAGCTAGAAGCAAAGACGCAGACTATGTCCAACCAGCTTGAGTTTAATTCACTTTTAGTTATTCTTATTCCGTGCTAAAAATACCATTCAAAGAATAAAATGGGATCACTACTTTTCCATGGTGCTGCACCTTGCTACTCTGATGCTGACACAACCTTCCATCCCAAGGCTTTAGAAGAGCTCCTCAGCAAGCAGATGTTTAGTAGTGTTTTCAGTGCCTGTCTCTGAGGAATCCCACTTCAGAGGGAGGGAGTTACCTCACTCTGCTTTATGATCTACTACAGTACGATTAAGAACACCATCAGTATTTAATAATTTATTCACTACCTCCTATGAAAGTATTTTTCCACGTATATGAAAGGCTCCTGCTGTGACAAAGGATAGGGTAATGTCAATTTCCAGTCTAATAATCCAAAATAATTCTCTAAAGCTTTGTATGTGAATGTAACATACCACTTAAAGAAGCAGTAACTGTGACCCTTAGAAGGGTCTAAGAAACCTTAGAAGAAAGAGGTTTAGAAGAAAGAGTAAACCAGCTTTCAATTGCTCTTACCTGTAACATTGTTAAAAGTACCGTCTAATTCCACCGAAGACATGCTTTCCATATTCTGACTGCCTGCCAGATCCACAGACTCTAAGAAACTAAAAATAAATGACTAAATATTTTATACCGTAGAGAAGTCTTTCATATATATACATACACACACATATATATGGGACTATACATACTCTTATATGGAACCTACTGTTTATCACACAGCTATAATATTCAGACATGAATTTTCCAGCAGAGACATAAAACTCAATCAAGCCAGAAGTTGCAGGAACGTATATTAAAGATGCAGATGAGACACTCCTTTTGAAATAACTTCTGGAACTTTTAACACAATATAGTGCCAAAAGAAATCTGTACTACTGGAAACAATTCTTGATAAAGGAATGCAGACTTTGGTTACTTAGCCTTTTCTAAGGGGAAAAAAAGAGAGTTTATAACCTTTCAAAGAAGGGTCAGGCCACTCAGGATGACTACAAGGATGTCGTGACATTATGCAGGGAGAAAATTAGAAGGGCCAAAGCCCAACAGAACTTAATCTGGCTAATGCTGTAAAAGGCAATAAAAAAATGTTTCTGTAAATACATTAACAACAAAAAGAGAGCTAAGGAGAATCTCCATCCTTCATATCATTATATGCAGGGGGAAACACAGTGACAAAGGATGAGGAAAAGGCTGAGGTATTTAATCCCTTCTTTGCCTCAGTCTTTAACAGTCAGACCAGTTGTTCTTGGGGTACCCAGCCCCCTGAGCCAGAAGACAGGGAAAGGGGAACAGAATGAAGCCCCCATAAATCAAGGGCTACACCACTTAGACACACACAAGCCTATGGGGCTGGATGGAACCCACCCAAGGGTACTGAGGGAGCTGGTGGAAGTGCCTACCAAGCCACTTTCAATCACTTACCAGCAGTCCTGGCTAACCGGGGAGGTCCCAGTTGACTGGAGATTAGCAAATGTGATGCCCACATACAAAAAGGGCCAGAAGGAGAATCCAGGGAACTACAGGCCTGTCAGTCTGACCTTGGTGCCAGGGAAGGTTTATGAAGCAGATTGTCACGAGTTGCCATCACGCAGCATGTACAGGACAACCAGGCAATCAGGCCCAATCAGCATGGGTTCATGAAAGGCAGGTCCTGCTTGACCAAGCTAATCTCCTTCTATGACAAGGTGACCCAACTAGTGGATGAGGGAAAGGCTGTGGATGTTATCTACCTGGACTTTAGTAAAGCCTTTGACACTGTCTCCCTTAGCATTCTCCTGGAGAAGCTGGCTGCTCATGGCTCGGATGGGTATATTCTTTGCTGGGTAAAAAACTGGCTGGATGCCCAGAGAGTGGTGGTGAACGGAGTTCAATCCAGTTGGTGGCCGGTCACAAGCAGTGTTCCCCAGGGCTCAGTACTGGGGCCAGCCTTGTTTAATGTCTTTATCAGTGATCTGGACGAGGTGATTGAGTGCACTCTCAGTAAGTTTGCAGATGACACCAAGCTGGGTGGGAGTGTCGATCTGCTGGAGGGCAGGAAGTCCCTGCAGAGGGATCTGGACAGGCTGATCAATGGGCTGAGCCCAACTGTATGAGGATCAACAAGGCCACGTGCCAGGTCCTGCACCTGGGTCACCACAACCCCATGCAACGCTACAGACTTGGGGAAGAGTAGCTGGAAACTGCCTGGTGGAAAAGGACCTGGGGGTGCTGGTTGACGGCTAGCTGAACATGAGCCATCAGTGTGCCCAGGTGGCCAAGAAGGCCACCAGCATCCTGGCTTGTATCAGAAACAGTATGGACAGCAGGAGTAGGGAAGTGATCGTGCCCCTGTACTTGGCACTGGTGAGGCCGCACCTCGAATACTGTGTTCAGTTCTGGGCCCCTCACTCCAAGGAGGACATTGAGGTGCTGGAGCATGTCCAGAGAAGGGCAACAAAGCTGTTGAAGGGTCTGGAGAACAAGTCTTATGAGGAGCAGCTGAGGAAACTGGGGTTGTTTAGCCTGGAGAAGACGAGGCTGAGGGGAGACCTTATCGCTCTCTACAACTTCCTGAAAGGAGGTTGCAGTGAGGTGGGTGTTTGTTTCTTCTCCCAAGTAACTACTGATAGGATGAGAGGAAACAGCCTCAAGTTGCACCAGGGGAGGTTTAGATTGGATATTAGGAAAAATTTCTTCACAGAAAGGGTTGTCAAGCATTGGAACAGCCGGCCCAGGGAATTGGTCACCATCCCCAGAGGTATTTAAAAGACATGTGGATGTGGTGCTTAGGGATGTGGTTTAGTGGTGGACTTGGCAGTGCTAGGTTAACGGTTGGACTCCATGATCTTGAGGGCCTTTTCCAACCTAAATGATTCAGTGATTTTATGATTCCTTATGTATATAACGCAGTTCAGTAAAGCATTTGTATTATATGCTTAATTTTGAACATCTTTAAGTCTCACCATTTCCAAGTAACATATATGCACATGCTTAAAATGCGCTCAATTTATTTGCTTAACCATAGCTTTTATCTTTGAAAGATTAAATGCACTATAAAACAGATCAAGTATGTTAATGTGGCCAGACCTTATTATTACAGCACTGTAAAACAGAAATCTTAATCCCTACTGTATTTTAAATTTAAAAACTGAGCCATTATTTGCCTATCCCCCCAAATACTTACTCTTCATCTTAGTGGTGCCAGAGTTTCTGTTTCTTATATATGTTTACAATTCTAAACCGCACAGTTGTTACATTAGCCTAGAGTTTTCCAGAAACATGTACAAAAAACCCTACATAGAGAACTTACGCTTTTAGTTCCTTAACATCCGGGTTACTTTCTGGTAAGACTCCTATTCCTCGACCGTAACAGGTGCCCCCATGAAGATGAAATTCTATATACGAGACATCTGCATCACCAGTACTTGCTTGTTTTGTATGAATACTGTAAATTCTCAGAAAACTTCCAATCTTAAAGAAAAAGAAGAAAATTTGATAATGCAAAGTTAGCTATTTACTTGGAAAATTCTAGGCCTCGTAAAGCTTCTTCTCCATTTTCACTTAATCACAGAATAGCTGAAATTGTCAGGGGCTTCTGGAGACTGCCTAGTCCAACCCCTGTGCCCAAATCAGTCAACTAAAGCAGGTGTCCTAGGGCTGTCTCCAGCTGGGTATTGAATATTTTCAAAGATGGAGACTCCAAAACCTCTCTGGGTGACTTTTTTTTTTTT
>VZTL01067785.1:0-43771 GCA_013400535.1 Scopus umbretta | reverse complement strand
AAGTGGCTGCATTTCAGTGATGGATGAGTTGATTCTTGTGTGGATATAGTAATCAAGGCATTTTTAAGCATCTTCGGTATGAAAGGCACAATATAAATGTGAAATATTATTTTGTGCCATGCAGCTGCTCAAATCTGAAATACACATTATGTCTCGGTAATATAGACAGTGCTTAAGACTGTTAAATTAAACTCTTAAAGCCTATAGAAAAAACAGAGATGACAGAGTGCAAATTAAATCTGAATTATCGTTAAATTGCTGTGCCAGTAGTTTTCAAACACATTCACAGTGACCTGGAAGAGAGCAGGGGGAGTGGAATGACATTCACACCTCTTAATTGGAGTCATTACCTGTACTTTGGTATCATGCTGCCCACAACAAGGGCATTGCTGGGACAGCGTGACACCAGTAGGGCAGAAGGATGCCTGTGGACCACAAGGGATACATAGGGATGCAGTGAATGTCCTGCCATCTTTCTGATTTAAAGCCAGGACATGGCCAGGCAGTCACTTTGGCAGATAGTTTTTAAAGGCGATAAATGACTGCAGGCTCTTTTCTGTGCAGGGTGACTGAGGTGGGAAAGGGGGGGCACGGTGTATGGCTGGGTTGTGCTTGTGAGAAATGTCGATGTCCCAGGGACATGCTGGTCCTTCCTCTCCTCTTCTCTCCCCTGCTAGCAGCCCAGGCTCAGTGGGGAGCTTGCTGGACCAGGGGTTTGTAATAATTCCAGCTATGGGCCTTCACAGAATATCAGGTAGAAGAGGAGCTTTCTAGGTCATCTAAATGGTCTGCCTGCCAAAACATGAGCACACCTGACAGTATGTTCTCAGGTGCTTTGTCCAGTTCATTTATATCCAGTTGCAAGCAATGAAATTTTCAGAGCTTCCTTTGGAAGTTTATCCCTGCCCCATTCTCTAATAAACACTCCACAGTGCATTTTAAAATTAAGATTTCGCCTTTGTTTTCTTCATTTCATTACTCATGATGGTATCTCCGTGTACCTCTAAAAAATCCCTTTCCATCCTTAATCTTTAGAAGTGCTTGCAGGCATGGGGGCATCTGTTTATTGTGAGTCAACCTCATGCCAATCCGTCAGTTTGCCTCTCAGAGCACTTTATGACAGCAGAAAGTGATTAATTTTCAAAGCAGACACAACCTTTAATCTGCAGAAAAGGAAACAAACTTTCCCCCGCTCCTTTGCTGATTGAATCTGGAAATGAATGAATGATACCCGACTCAAATGTGTTTCTAAAATAGTTTTCATTAAATATAATCGGTCAGTGCTGATCATCAAAAGTGTCTTGAAGGTTGGCCTATATATGTTTAGTATATGGTACTAAAGTCAGAATGAGCTCAGTGATCGATATTCATCCAACTTCTTAATCTGCCCAACAGTATTAAATGGATTTTCCCAACGTCCCTGCAAAGCAGGGAAATCATGTAACTCTTGAGCAGGAATATTAAAGCAGAGAGGCTAAATGTGATGTCCAAAGCAATGCTGAGCAGCTCCTGACTTGTATCTTTGCACCTGTCATCCTGCTGTTTGTCATCATCAGCCGATGCATTTATAGCTGGGGAAACTCCCAAGGATGGCCAAGAAAAGCCAAAATTGGAAAAATTGGAGGAAACATCTCAATGTGGCTTCCCCTGTATGTGCTTTTGTAGTCCCAGATCTGTTGCTCATTGCCAGGGGCTGAATCAGGACTAAATCCAAGCACACACACAGCCTTAGTTCTGGGTATAGTTTATTTGTTTTCTGGGTGGTTTATTGTTTGTTGGGCTTCTCTACAAATGATGGGAACACAGATCCCTGTCCTTAAGTCCGTCCCTTGCTATACTGCTAAAACACGTTTCCTGCTTCCAGCATGGGGCTGAACCTTTGTCCATGAGAAGCTAAAATCAAATATGCAAGTCATTTTACATACTGCTGCACTATAAAAATCATACTAATTTTATATACATATACAGTTAGTTCAGTAATGGCTAGAGATCTGTGTTCCTCCCTAGACTTACTGTAGGAAATCTTTTCCATTTCCCTGCTGCAAAACAAGAGGGTAGCTAATAGTGTATTTAATTTAGTTATTGAAGGCCAACCCTGCTACAGGACATTTGTCTGTGGCTATGACTTCTGGAGAGATTTGAATGAATGACCAAGAAGAATCTGAATCATCCAGTCATGCAAATTAAACTATTTCAATAATACGAGGGCTACTTTTCCTGATCCATAGTAATTGATGAGGCTCATTATATGTTAATATCACTCCATGTTTTTAATCTTACATGTAATTCGTACGGTCTTTCAATGTGAAGGTATAATTAAGATTCAGATGGCAATTTCATTCTAGACTGCTCTCTACAGTTGCTTAAATAAAAATTAGTGCTTGGGATGCTCTTTTCTCTAGAGGTAGAAAAATATTCTTTTTGATAACTCAGATATAAATCCATTCAGCCACTGCTGAGTTTTCGAATTGTGAAAAAAATGCAAAGTACTACCTCTTCCAGGCAGCACTGCTTCTCTTCCGCCTCTGTGGTTCGGTGTCCCCGCTGAAGGTCCTGTGTTTGCTGCGGCAGCCGGGCCTCAGTTCCTAAGTGCACAAAACCTCTGGCTTTCATGTCCAGTTCCTCCACCTATATGTTAACGTTAATTGTCAGTGTGCATGTGCTGGTGGGTACAGCAGCCAGCCACTCCAAGATCTGCACGACCAAGCTGTTGGTGCACACATCTTTGTGTGAACCTTCATTACATTTCATTGAAATTTTATTATACACATGAAGGGTTTACGAGGGGCTTAAAGTGGGCAAAAAGCTTTGGCAGTGAGGGGAGGAAAGGCATGTGTGTGTCCGTGTGCTTGTGTGTGTCACCGCTTTGCACTGATCCTATTCTTTTACGACCAGGCTCCAGCTGTACGTGGGATTTGATGACTGCCTACCAGTTGAGTACACACATGAGCTTACGCCGGGGATGCAGCTCATTGTTGACAGAAATGCTTTGGAACGTAGCATATGAAAAGAGCAAAATGAAATGTTTCTGTAATATTATGCGAGGAAAGACAAATGTGGGTGGACATGAAAACATCCAGGCGAGCCTGCTGACACGGGCGGGCGGGGA
The DNA here is from genome assembly GCA_013400535.1 of Scopus umbretta. Lineage (NCBI taxonomy): Eukaryota > Metazoa > Chordata > Aves > Pelecaniformes > Scopidae > Scopus > Scopus umbretta. Next base: position 40,662 of record VZTL01067785.1, on the reverse strand, counting down.
TGGGACAGGAGTTTTCTGTGCTTTTGTAAAGCAAGTAAACCAGTCACCATCCGGGTAGTGGGAATTTCTGAAGTGGATGGCAAAATCTCATCATTTTTTTGGTAGCAGCCATTTTTGGAAGCGATCGTGTTGTTGCTATTTCATTTAGGCTGACATCAGGTGCTTTATGAACCCTGTTTCAGAGGTTTTCTTTCTTCCTTGGCTGCCTGAAGAGAGCGTGGCCCTGTGTCCAGAGCACAGCCCCTGTGCCGGTGTGAACTGCAGCTGCCTGGTGGCGGTGTTGCTTGGCAGGGCAGATCGGGTCGTTTCTCTGCCCGACGGGAGATGTACGTTTACAGCACACTCAGTGCGAGGCCCCATGGGGGTTCACGGGTTGTAACATACAGAAGACATCCCTCTGAAGCAACACCCTGGGGATAAAAGAAGAGCAGGAAGGGGGAGGCTGCCCTTGGCAGGGACTGCAGCCACCGTGTGGGCAAGGGGGCAAAATCCCACCTCCACCCCGCTGCTGGAGTGGACAGAACGATGTGCGAACACCTTTTTCTGTGAGGTAAGGGCCGGGGGGTCTGGAAGAGCCAGAGCGATCATCATCCTGCTCTGCAGTGGGGCGTGCTGCGCAAAATCATTGAATGGCTTTTTGACTCAGTTTCTCCTGTAAATTGGAGGAGATCTTTCCCAAAGACACTGTAAAAATGATTGTTACAGTGATGCTATGATGTGAGGGACCGTGTGAGTCCTTCAGAGAGACAGCTTTCTGTCTGACAGCTGCTTTAAAGATGTAAAAAGAACTGCAAAGATTTGGCTTCGCTTTGCACCATGTGGAAAAGCAGGATGTGTCTTTCAAAAAAGGAATTTATCACAGTGTTGTAGGGTTGAAGGACTGCAAGTGGTGTGGGTTCTATTCTCCCCGGGTGTAACTGCAGCTCCTGCTCCTGACTCGCACAATAACGGGGATTTGGGGTTGCCCGTCTGTGCAGGTTGCTGCGGTGGGAGTGTGCTGTCTCCATGCCACTTGTTGTACCGTAATGTGAGTTTTGGAACTGTGCCTGTTTTTAATAAATTGTACCTTTTCCTCAACTGCTTCCTGTCTAAATACTGTGCACTAACACAAAAATGAGCAACCGTCGCAGCAGCTGTCAGTGGATTTTTGTATGTTCTCAGCAAAGACCCTCTGAGGAATTTCTTTATTAAACAGCCAAGGTATCAAAAGTGCCTTTTCCTGCCGAAAAGGGCAAAAAACACAGAGAACCGAATGAATGTTCAGTGAAATTCTTCAGGACATGGTCTAGCAGGCACGGTGGTTTGGTGTTTTGTTTGTTGTTGGTTTTTTGGGGTTTTTTTTGTGGTTTTTTTTTGGGGGGGGGGGGAGGGGAGGGGTTGATGGTTGGGCTAGATTATCTCAGAGGTCTTTCCCAACCTTAACAATTCTATGATTCTATGATTCTATAAATTCTGTTGCAGTTTAAGGAGACCGGGCCTTGGAAGGAGATCTCGCCTGGCTGGTGCCTGCTGCAAAGAGTCAAAATAATATGCTTGGTGCTTGAGCATAAAACCTTTATCATCTTTGCTTTGAACCTTTCAGGGTATACCGGTACTTTTGACATGTTGCTGATGGATACTGTCACCCCTGGTGCTGCGCTGGGCTGGGGGGTGTTTGTGGGGCATCGCAGCCAGTGGAGTCTTGGCTACCTGCGGTCCAACTCTAATCTGGGAGGCTGGGGAGTGTTGTTTCAGCCTTCAGTGCGTTTCAGACTTGGTCTTGAGGAAAGTACTGACCTCAGTTGTAAGAAAACAGTATCACCAGGTGTGTCTGTGATTTGGTGATTGAGTAGAACAGACCAGGACTCTCCAGCCTGGAAAAAAGACGGACCAAGTAGGCATGTGGTGGAGATCCAGCGGACAGGAGGGGTTTGGAAGCAGGCCAGGAAGAGGGAAAGAGGAGGGATGTGGCTTCACACATCTGGAAGTCACTGTTTTGCTTGCTGCATTGTTTTACAGCTAATTCTAAAGGAACACTGGTTAGATAATTGCTGTTGGAGGGAAACCTGTGAGAAGATTGGGGCCAGGGGTGATAGTGGAGGAACTGGCCTAGAAAAGCATTGGGACAAGGCTTGACAGAAGCAGTAGAAAGGCAGAACCTGTGTTTTTGCAGAGAAGGAAGCAAAATGATCCGATTTGAAACAGACGGTGATGTTAGAGAGAAATACCGTGTCTGAGAGGCAGACGAACTGATCACATGTATTAAGACTATTCATTTCAGTGGTAGCACAGAGATGTGCTGTCTGCTTTTATTCCTTCTCAACCTGGTTGTGGCCATTTGTATTCTGAGTCACTGCCAGAGGGTGTCCTTTAATGCTGCCCTCCTGTACAGAATTCAGGAGCAGGGCTCTTTTCTGGATCTAAGTCTCTCCATTATCTTATTTCTTTCCTAAGGGAGCAAAATTGATTCCCAATAAAGCAGCTGGTTGATTTTGAAGATTCTAGCACTTGCCTATTTGTTTGATCTTTTGGGTTTCCATTTAATGGGTTGCTTGCTCTGTCCCGCCTCTAAATTAGTTTCACCCAGTCTGTGGGCACGGACTGCAGCTCCGTGTCTGGACTACTGCACGCTGCACCCCTTCTCCAGGGATTCCCACCACACTGTCAGATATGAAAGCTAATGAAAAATATTTTTCCTTTTCCTTCAGTGGATTTGATTTTTATTCATTTAGTCCCTGTCTGTCAGGACTGGATGAGGGGAAAGGAAGGGGGAATCACCAAAGCTCTTTCATCACAGACCCTGAGCGCACTCTGCTTCACTCTCCCCTTATTCCCCAGAGTAAATTACCACTTTTTTTCATACCCTTGCATTTTCTTTATGCTTGTTTTTTTCCCTCCCATCATAGCCTTGCTAGGATAAATCCTTGCTGCCTTGACTCCTCCGTTTGGCGCTGAGGGATCCTTGGCTTTGAGGCATTTCCTATTTTAGTGAATATGTTTGGCAGTAATAAACATCAGAACATGGTCCAGGCCAACAGTGCAATACATACCTTGATATTTCTTATTTATTTCTGATTAATGTCCACACACTTAAGCCATCCAGTTTCCAAGTTAGAGCATTTTTTTTCTATGTCTCTGACCACTGCAAACTCTTCCTTTTATGTAGAGGAGAAAATGCGTTTTCCTCCTGCTTTTTAAAGGGATGCAATAGCGGTAAGAAGGCTGGGTTAGGAAGCTGGCTGGGAACTTTGGATGTTACACACAGGGTTGAATAGGACAAAGCCTATTCCCCAGAGCTACTTTGGTTGTGCAGTGCTAGGCATATGTTTGCAAATGATGCAAATACTGTGCAAATGAAAAAGTGAGCATAGCTGTGTCTGCTTTCCAGCATGACTTTTTCATACTTTTCTGAAGATAAATTTTATTCAGCAGGAAGCCAGTTATTTGACACACCGTATCCTTCTTGTGGGTAGTACATCCCTACAGGATTCCAGAAGGCTACTGGCAGGACAATTAAGGGTACATATTTTAAGCAGTGCTTTCAAGAGATGCTTACAACTCTCGTTACTAGTTAGGAGAATGGGAATTGCCACGCTAGATGAAACTGGCAATCATTCTTCTCCAGTGTGCTGCCAGTGACAGTATCCGATGCTTTAGGGAAGATGCAAGAAACTACAATGTGCTATAAAGGAGCTTCCTCTGACTCACACCCATCAGAGCTGGCTGGTACCCTGAAGTGTGTTGATGTAGCGTAGACAGTGATTTTTAGCTTGTGACTGATGTTAGGAGTGAGTTGTCAATGTTGCAGAGCAGAGCAGTGGTGGAAGCAAAGGTAGCTGGAGCAGTATGGCTTGGTCAAGTGTGGTACCAGGGAAGGTCAGGGTAAATTGAAATAGTGCAGTGGAAATTCTCAATTTTCATTGCATTTGTCACTTACAATCCATATGGTTTAGGCCTTTCCTTCAACTGGATAAATTAAGTAAATCATTTATGCAAGTCCATGGGCAAATATTACAATAACGTGTATCTTAATTTGCTCAGAACTAAAATAAGTTTTGATAGTGAGTTCTTATGGTCTATCATGAAGCAGCAAAGATATGTGAGCCTCTGAATTACCATAGAACTTAAATGAAAAATAGGTGTGCTTTTTCCCTCATTACTTAACTAACCTAATTCTGCTTTCACTTTTAACTGCTTTTATACATTTGAGTGACTGGGATTTTGCTCTTTTGTGTATTTAAGCCAGCAGAGCGATCACTCAGTTTTGATCTAATAATGATGTGGGAGACGGGGCCACTTGACTTCCTGTAATTTCTTGACCCACCACCTACTGAACAGAGAAGTAACTCAGAATTGATACAGATGATTTGGCTATAAGATCTGAATATATAGGATGTCAGCATCAGCCTGAAATATCCTGCCTGGAAAGCGTCAGATGTGAGCATTGCCAACCCTGACATCACCTGCCTAGGGAGGCTGCACCATATCAGTTATACTGGCAGGTAGTTCTCTGGAGCAGAGAGTGATTAAATATCCCACAGAATTTTACTCAGCTGTGTAAAACATTATTAAAAAGAACTTTCAATTAAGGTTTGTGTGTTACTTGCTCTTTGGCTGTGTAATGACAGGGCGCCAGGCATTGCTGGCTGGTTTCATAGGTGCGGGAGGCACAGCCACTGTCATGGTGGCGAGGTTCTGGTCCTGCATTTTTAAGAGGGCATTTGCTGGAGAAAGACCTTCACAAGGTGCAGAATTGCAGCAGCTTTAGCTGTGGTTATGTGGACAAATCCATTTTCATCCAGCAGTATCAGCAGAGTGAAACTGGGTAGGAGTGCAAATTGTGGAGTACGTTGGCCTGTGGTGTAGCAGCCAATTTCACACTGCTGCCCTCAGGGCCATGGCAGACGTTGCTGCCCAGACAGACTCACAGGCACTGTGATTCCACCTCTTGCTCTCTGCAGAAAGTAATCAACTTGACTTTGGGGGTTTGGATTTTTCCTCTTGTGTTTCAGAGCTTCAGCTCATCTCCTGGTTTTGGATACAAAACAGTAGAACACTCTGTTAACACAGGGACAATGCTTGTTGCTCTCTACGTTCAATTCTTATAGTCTGGTTTTCTGGGAACTTTGCTGTTTGGGGAATCTGCATCAGTAAATCTGCGATAATGCAGAAGTCAGCTTGTGCTGAATTGCCTGAATTTGGTGGCTAACCTGTACTGAAGTCCATGCTGCCCCAGCTTGGCTGCTTTCCTTTCCAGGTGTAGCTAGATGGAAGCTGGCCTACTCTTGCCTACACTGTGCTGCAAACACTCTGGCAGTTGCATTTGAGTCTGTGATGATGATAGCACCTATTTTGGATGCAAAATGATGCTTAAAAAAGTTTAAAAGGCAACTTTCAAAAAAGGAGAGAAAAAGGAAAGAATGGAGAAAGGAAATAAAAAGAACATACCTAGGTCAGCTGCATGCACAATTATTCACTGTTCTTGGAAGAGAATGGCAAATCTTTCTTTCCTTGGCAATTCCAAGCTGCTGAATTGCTCTGGGGTCTCTGATTTACCTGAATATCCTCTCTTACACTGAAATCAGACTCTTAATGTTGCTTATACACTCTTCTTGCAGTTGAAAATCCTAAGTCATTTTAACATTTCATCTACTGTCTTTACTCCATTGAACAGAAATAATGGAAAGAAGATACAGAGTGATAAAGAAAAACACCAATGGGAAGTAGAATGAAAATGGATTGATGAGACATAATGTAGTTAAGCAACAGATGTTAAGCACCGTTAACTGATTGTCTTATTATATTCTTCCAAAGGCTCATCTCCCCCGACCCTCACAGGCCGAGCGATCTGGATGTGTGTACGGCAAGTTAATGCAAATCAGAAGCAAAACATTTGCCTGTAGACTTACAAGGAGCTTTTCAGTTAGGCAGTGGTGGTATAAATGCCAGCCTGATCTGATCTATTAGTGCCGTTGAGTCTAACCTCTCTAGCCTTTTAAACATGGAAAAACAACAGCTCTAAGTGGATGTGAGGTTTCAATTACATTTGCACCCCAGAGGGACACAGCGGTGACCTGGTGCTGATGGATTTATGAGTATGTTATCTGACAGGAAGGCGGGTTTAAAAACAATTGCTGCGACACGTGCTTAATTATTACGCTAAACTACTTTCCTTGGCTTGGATGTCTCTATTTTTCTTCTCTTGGCATGCTCAGGTAGTCCAGGGGATTCCTACCATTGATATGAAGATTATTTTCTCATAGTTGTTTCAGAAATTAAAATAAAAACTAAAGTCTTTTAAGACTTTTAAAAAACCCCCATACCCAAGATTTCAATCACCAGCATGGTGAGAAGCCTTTTACTTCAGATGTTTTTTTAAAAGCTGAGGAGATTCTTTTCTCTGACTAGTCTGAGCAAGAATGATTTCAAATGTAGAAAGATGAGTAGATTTTTGTAAACGCTTTTACATTTAAACCCTTAGAATAAACATACCTCATTGATATATTGTCTTGCCTACTTTATATCATATAAGAGCTCAGTTTACTTAGCTGGAAGCCACAGAAGATTGTTCTTGAAAGTTATGAATTGCTTTCCTTATTCCTCTGGAGCCTTCTTTTGGGGCTAATCAGTATCAAGCAAAGAATTAAATATTGATGGGAAATAATGAAAACATTTTAAATGGGCTGAAAAATATATAATTGTCATGAGTATGAAAGTGTTCAAATTAAATAGTAATATTTCAGCATTCTCTAATATGTCACAAACCTACATGTGTACTTTCCAGCTCTAAACAACTGTCCTGTGTAATGGTTTCAGTTTTACAGATGTATTCACCATTAGCCTATGTGTGAAGACTACTAAGCAGTTTTTAATTAACTTATGTCAAATGTTGCATAGCAGCACATCAACAAGAACTTAGAAGAACAAATCTTCATTCAGCTCAGATCAATACATGTACATAATTCATTACACCTGTACAGAAATATCCTACGAAGACACCTTAACTCTGACCCATGAGGCTTTGCAGACAGCAGATGTCTATTTTAATAATTATTGCAGTAACAGGGATGAAGAGGAATATACCCTCAGATGCTTGTGCACATAGTAGCACTTAACGGTGCCTATATGTCATCTATCTGCTTGCCTTAAATTGTACGAGTTACCTCTGCAGAGCTAGGAGCTGAACTAGGTGTTCCAGCCATATTAGCCCAAATTAACGCCCTCTTTGACCTTGTAATAGCTTAATGGAAGTGAATGACATGGACGTGAGCTTTAGGTGCATCTGAAAGTGTCTCGTTCTTCTGCTGACTCTAGTTTTGCCTTTTCAACTGCTCAGAGCCTGTCTACCAGGCAGTGTCAATGCATAGCTGTATACTGTGAGTTTGGATCTTTTCAGCCAGCATTATGGCCCAAATATTCTCAGGCAAGTTGTGAGGCCGTGCTCCATTCTGCTGTGACTAAGTTGCAAACATTACCTGTAGTACACGCTTTGAAGATGGTATGAGCGTACTGCACCTGGTGCAGGGATTCCGGGTAGATCAGCCCTAAAATGTGAGGACCTCCTCACTTGAGCTGATAAAACTGCAAAACATGATTGGGCTGTCCAGCAAAACGTGGCATTGAAGGTTTATAAGCTATGACTTTTTGTAGTCCAGTGAGGACTACACTTCGGGAAGAAAAAAGCCCCAATACTATTCACTGCTTAATGTTTTTGAAAATACTCCTTCTATTTTGCTACAGTTGTGCCTCCACCATTTGCTTTTTCCTCTAATGGAGGACAAGTGGTTGAGTCTCTGATAGTCTCAACTGGTTCAGACATCCCTGAGTACCACCACCAAAGTTCTTGCAGTGGCCGGGGTGCCAACACTTAGCAAGTGAAGGTCTCTGCACAGAATTAAGAGTCTGATGCCTGAAACAAGTGACTATAGAGGTCCATGGGTGGGTATTTAGTGATGAGAGCTCACCACTAGTGCTGCAGCCAGAGGAGGAGAGATGAGGAGGAATCAGAGCACTGTGGCAGACAATTATGTGGGCTTTGTCTCCTGGTTGCACAGAAAGTAGTTTGACGTAGCCAACAACTTTCCTGCATAGTAAAATTTTCCTCATAGCAGTCTGTTCATGGATCATTCAGAAACATGATAGCTGCTTTACTAATTTTTCCTTGTTCCTATTGACTTTCAAGTGGTCACTGAGGTACAAGGACAAGAATATCTAAATGTGTGAGTGGCCAATACCAAGCAGCTTTTGCAGAATTCACTGCCTTCATAGAGCTATGCAGCAGCAGCATTTCCAGTCTATTTTCTTTAGCTGATCCATGCTGCCAACCCTACTATATAAACCAAACCAGCTTGGGACAAACAGGAGTGTGTAACTTATCCATCCCTGCACCTCTCCAGCAATAGCCTCTTGGTGAATAAATCAGTGGACTATTTACCTGATGAGGCAGAGAATAGGAAGTCAGGGATTTTCACTTCACAGTGTGGTTCCTTTTTGAAACTTGTGTGACCTCCCTGTGACTGCCAGGTTAGTGGCAATAACACATTTTACTGCGAATATTTGGCAAGGAGGGGGTTTATTTTGTGCTTTTCCTCTCTGACAGATGGTTTTTGGTTGAAGCAGGGGTAGAAATTCCCCACAGTAGTTGCAGGGAGACTTGGCCACATCTACTGGCATTAATTATAATAATTGTCCTTCGTAATTAGCTGCGCGCCAGAGCTGGAGGCACAACGTCACATCTCTGCTGACTCCGTCTGATTGTTGGGTCCTTTTGCAGATTGCTCTCCCACAACTGGGAAACAGATTGTTTGGGCTGGAATTAGAGAGTTGTAGGTAGGCAGCAGCTGCTCTTGAGCTTTTTTTATATATGCTAGTTGGATGTGTGAGATCAAATTGGGTTTGTTCATTTAACAGCCTGTTCAATGGAGGAGGAAGAACAACATGAGCCCCTGTCACTGGTAACACTCTGTTCTGATAGAGGCTCTGCCTTAGATGACACTAAAGTGTATTTATGACTCTGTAAATGATCAGTTCTTGTTCCCCTGGAAATATAGGAAACAGTCCTACGTGTACCTACTTCTGGCAGAGAAACCCTTACTCATTGCATGTCATACCAGCCTGCGCAGGCGTCATTTGGTTTGACCTCAACTTGGTGTAAGCATTTACTCAGTGAATACAACACTACTGAAATTATGCAGGGATTTTCTGCCTTGTAATTTAAACCTGGAGCTGACCTCGCTGTCAAGACCCTCATATTTAACATGTAAGCCTATGTACAAAAAGGAGAGCTTTCATCTGAGTCCTGAGCCTCACTGATGGTGATGTAGTGGATAGCGGTCGGAAGATCACGTGATGTAACGGAAAGAGCAGGGGCCTCCCCCCTTTGACATGTGTATTCCTACCCCTCGTGACGTATAGCTTATGGGCGGTAACGAAAGGCAGCTGAGTATATATTGCTATGCAACCTATTAATAAACGCCATTTGCAGCATCCTCATATTGGTGTCAGTGCTCATTGGCCCGGAGGCGGGGTGTTGGACCTCCGTGCTACCTGAGCCGAACGTGGTCTGTTGCAAGAGACGCAACAGGTGAAGCACCTCAGCGTACACACTTCTTTAGCAGGGTCCCCTGCTTTCTGTGTTAGCATGCAGGTAGTCTAAAGCTTAGCAACTTTTCCTGAAAGGATTTCACATCAGTGGGAACAGGGGATTTACTTACGGGGTACCTCCTATACAGGAGCAATAATCTCCACTAGGAAGTGTGAATATTGCAGATGGGTTACTGCAGTAACCCACTTAAGCATGGACGTGTGGATAGCAAGCTTGGGATGTCATCATCCCAAGGCTTACACTGCTTGCTTTTCCTCTTAAACTTAGCCCTTCATATCTCATGTAGTCAATCATACCAAGCTACGAAGGGCCGAACTCTACTGTAGTTCCTACGTCAGCAGAACTGTCATGTCCTCCACAGTGTATCACAGTTGATCACGTCTGCAGCAATGCTCTGAATCCCCACAGCTTATTTCACCCTGAAATTTCAAAGCATTTCGCAAACCTGAGTAACTAAGGTATTCGATAAGGTTGACAGGCAATCAAAGCACCATGTTATCAAAAAGTAAGTTCGTGTTTCGAGAGGTTAAAAGAACTGCCCAGACTGTGCTGAGATTCAAATCCAGAGTTCTTGCTGGCCAGTCCTGTCCCTAAACATCAGACCTGTACCAGGTGATCCGCTGATGTGAATGATACACTTCTGCCTTTGTTGGTGGACTTGGACTGAGTTACAAGTGTGCAGATCTGGCTCCTACAACACTGTGTGCAAATTGGTGTTTCCTGTTCAGGGTATGGCATCAATGCAATATTGAAATGAAATCCAATTTGTGACAAGCAACCTTGACGATGTAGATATTGCAGTGCTGCTGTAGTGAGTGAACAGGTAACCAACCATGCTGAGCTGCAAGATGGATGTTTTCTAGAGACACTCCTATGCAGTATGTTATGAAGCCTCGATGATAAAATGATTAACTTCGCAAAGCAAAACAAAGATACTCCACTTTATCTGGAGAAGAAATGCAAGGTGGCTGCCAAACCTGAACCGTGGAAAGAAATCTGTGCTTGTTTTGCTCAACTAGATCTTTTAGAAAAGGCAATAAAACAACAGTTTCTTTTTCTTTTTGGCCTCATGCCAAGCCAGGGCTGACACCAGGGATGGATCTGACTCTTTGCTCTGTTCAGTCTGGGGATGTGGGAGCAGAATGATAGAGCTTACTGTGGCGCCTAAACAAAAACTTTCAGAGAAAGCAAGAAAGTCTACGTTTCCCTCCTGCATCAAGTGCATCAAATTACTTCAGCTTATGATATTGCATTACATTATTAAAGCTAAACTCCAAGGGAGCAGGTGGCCCTGTGATGTTATTTCACCTCCCAAGTCTGTTGGCAAATCTGTCATCTTAATGTCAAGTCAGAATAACTGTTGGTGGCTCCAGTCTAGGGGTTTCTCAAAAGCAGGGGGTTATTAATGGTAATGGCTATTAGTGTTAAATGTTTGTTTTTTGCAAAGGAGTTGACTATGACTTGTACTGTCACTGTAGAGAGGAAAAAAAGACAGCATTTTCTCTGAAGACATTAAATACCTGAATCATTTTGAAGGTTGGGAGGAGTTGGGACTATCTCTTCTCTAAACTGTAGGGGATGTGTCTATGTCCAAGCTTGGAGGGTTATTTCTGCAGACTTGCCTGGAAGAGAAGGCATGGATCAGAGCAGGAAATCCTTGCTTGTTGCCTGTCTGCATTGTGCATAGCTTAAATCAGTTCCAAATTGAAAAGAGAAATTTAAATAGAAAGAAAACCCATATCCAGTGTTCTTAGTATTCAAGAAAAAAAAAGCAAAACAAACCAACAAGGGAAAGAATCTGCATCTCAATCTCATCGTTGCATTAAAGGAGATGTACTGAATTTGCAGAATGGCTGCAGCAAGTTGTGAATAATGTATGAAACGGAAAAATTGCTTCCCTGTGCACAGAGAGAATGCAAACAGCTGTGCTGTTTGCTGTGTGCTGGTTACAAAGATACACCGGCATCGCTGGGGACCCACAAGGAAGACTGTAGCAAATCCAGAGTTTCTGAGTTTTCTCTCCTGCTCTGGCACCAGTCCTTAAGAAAGTTTAGAATGACTTTTATTGCTTATAATTAATTTTTGTTCCTTTTCTCTTTTTTCCTCCTCTTTTGGCAACTGGCCAATTAAAGGGAGGGAGGAGGAATGAGAAACATACACAAGAGGCCAAATAAGGAAACGTGAGTCTAAATACATTCTAGCTAATGGTTTTTGTTGGGGTTTTTTTAAGCTCATCTTTCTCTTTTTCAGTGTTGTTGTTTATTTACTGCTGATGAAAGATTTGGATCAGTAGGCTTGGTAAAAGTCAATGTCTTCTGGTGCTTTGGTTTTGTAAACCAAACCTTAATTTCTGTTGCCTCTGTGTTCACACACTACCTTGAGTAGTTAATCTACTTTGATATGACAAGTCAGATTCGGGTCAAATATAGGGTTTGTGCTTCGATGCATCGCAAGTCAGACCTTCAAATTTTTTTTTCATCCTGGTAGTCTCCTGGCCAGAAAATGAGACTCATGCCCAGTTATGTGGCATTTTTATAGAGGTGTTAGGTAAGGTTTAGGGCCAGCAGGACACAGGTCTTTTTCAGAAGGTTGTCTGAACTCTGGTCTTTGAAAGAGAAGGGGAACAAACACAAGCCCATTACTTACTTAGCTTTCATTTAAATTAAATAAGCTTTAAAAAGAATGTAAATAAGCTTTAAATCCTACACTCTGACTTTAAACAGTTGAGTGAATAGTGAAGCACAACTCGAAGAGCTGTCCCTCATTGCCAGGAGAACCTTTTGTCTGATGTGGAGAAGAAAACACAGACAATTAGTCATTTTTATGCTTTCAAAGCATTGGCTTGATGGTGCCAAACTTTTTCTGACAGATCTCGTCTACTTCAGTTATCTGTCACTCCAGCTTATGAGGTTTCTAGGGCAACTGACATGTTCATAGTGAACCACCCAGCATATTCTCAGGATTCACAGAAGGCTGCTCTTAGAGGCTCCTTTTCCTTTAGCACTCATAGATTTCAGTAGCTCAATTTTTAAAATCACAACAACAAAATATTATATTAATTTATAAGCACAGGTGAATGATTTCTTCTCTTGGAATTTTGCAAGGCTGATGGTTAGGAAGGCTTCAGCTTTCTCCTCTGTCAGGTGTCTTCATAGGCGAGGAGTCCTGGCCAAGAATATTACTTGTAACTCTCTTGAACTTTTTTGGGAGTAACATTAGCTTCACTGCTCTGGAAAAATGTAGTTGTCTAAGTCTGGGAGCTGGGCTTCTCATCTGAGGAACAAGAGAGGATAAGAGAAAGGCAGTGGAAAAAGGGAGCTCCTGGCTGGGGCTGCACAGAGGGGAGCATCTGTGGACTGTCCATGAAATTGCTTCTCTCAAAGACTCAATGAATCTCAGTAAGCGGATACAGGATTATTTGTATTGGTAGAATCTGGTCCTAAAAGGAAAGGAGCTAGTTTCCTGGCTAAAGGAGATGGGAACCTTTGCTGTCTGAGTCCACAGCCTGGGGGGAGTTCAACGGAATGCTGGGGTTGCAGAATGCTTGTTCAGATATGTTTATTCTGTGGATCAGGAAGACCATTAACTGTGCTACCTGGAAGAAACAAGTAATCTGATTAGTCTGAAATTCCAGATTCTGGGGCATAATGTGTGTACATGTTACAATAAGTAGCCACGTTTGGCTCCAAAGTCAAGTCTCTGTTCTTAAAACACTTTCTTGTGAAACATGATCATTTTATCATTCCATGTAAGATAAAGAGATGTAAGGAAACTGCACCACAGCTGGGTGCAGTCAAGACAAGAGGCATGGAGTTGCACTGATGTATTCACACAGACATTCCCCTGTGTATTAATTTTGTGTTCCAGTGGTGTCTGAAAGCTCTTTGACAACACTTTTAGGCTGGGTATTGTGTATTTGAAAAGCAGCTAGCGTGTTGGTGGCATCTATTTAGGAAGCAGTAGTCTTCATTGCCCATTAGTATCATTCTTCTTGCACTGTTGCCTGTGTAGAGGCAGAAGGCAAAGAGCATTGATCATTCAGGTCTGTTCCTGGTTTGCAGGCCAAAATGTAACAAAAAGGCTTGCTGGCTCATCAGCTAGCCAAGGATAAATGGGTACCATGCTTTTCACCAGACCTTCTCTATGAGGTGGTAAAGGGGCAAGGAAATGCAGAGTTAGCTGTTGAAAATAAATGATAAAGTTACTTATAATGCTTACACTTCCAGCTGGAGCCTGTTTGCTAACACCATCTACCCCTGCCACTAATGCTTCCCGCTTCCCTGTGTCCATTTTCTACTGCTGGCTTGGTATAAGAATATCATGAATAGGATTTTTTATTTATTAGCTGTGTTAATGTGGCACATAGGAGCTGCATTACACTGGGCACAGTACAAACACATTTATTTAGACTTGTGTGAAAATTACTAATGAGAAAAGATGGCTGGCCAAAGCTCTAGGCGTTCTGACACCTCTGAATAAAACAATGACATCCCAACAGTGTTTAAAGTGATGATTCCAGCAGAAACACAGCCAGCTGCTTCCAGAAACTCCTACAGCATACCATTAGCCTTCTCTAAATAGTCTATAAAACAGAAGATTTGACAAATGTTAGGAGATGGTCTTTACCCTGAAGTGTTTACAGTCCAAAGCCTCCATCCTTCAGAGAAGTGTCTACTTATATGATGCTGTCCAGTGAGAAGATGTTGTTACTTGTTTTCTTTAAAATTATGCATGTCTCTGGATGGTCAAGACGGAAAGCAAAGGAAGAAGGAAGGAAAACTCTTACTTGGTTGAAAAGAAAGAAAAGATGGAGACTTAAAGCTGAAAGGACTTACCTGAGACCACATAGAGAGTCAGTGGCAGAGCCCAGAATGGAAGCCAGATGTTCAGAGTCTATGCAATATGACTTAACAAGAATTTAACAGAGGTATTTTCCTTCAAAGTCTGTTTTCATCTCCCTTTTGAATTATCTTTTGGTTGTCTTTTTATTTTTTTAAAGGATATCTAAAGAATGGCGTGGGGAGTTTCAAATAAAAACGATACACTGAGGAATCCAAGCTTTGGGACATTTACTTGGGTTCTGATTTACCATGAGCAAGAATAGCTACTCTGATCCTAATTCTTACGCAGGAACCTCAAAGATTGCAAGAATCTACAAACATTTGCTTTATTTGCAGTTAAGAGTACAGGAAGTTCTGACTTAGCCTAATTTAGGCTTCAATATAGGCTACTTATGTACTACCTCCTGGGACCACCTCTGGTTACTGAAAGAGTGACCTTATTGGAAACCAACAAGTAGGTCTGCAGTTAATTATAAAGGGTTCAGAGCTTGCTGCAGAACCCTAACAAAGGTATTTTTGTTGATGCTGTTACGTGTTTTTATTTAACAGCTCCAGTCAGGAGAGCTGAAACAGATGGCGTACTTGTTACTGCTTTCTGAGAACACCTATAGAAAGACACCAATAATAACTGAGAGAGGCCAAGCCTAAAAGGTCAGGAGTAATGGCAAAGATCAGGCTGGCTGGGCTCACTAATTACCATCTGAAAGCAATAATGAAGTGGTCAGTGGGGTCAGGAACAGGTGATGCTGTGTGGAGGGGGAGAAAGAGGGGTTCCTTGGTCTTCTGCATTTGGAAGAAGTGGTTTAAACATTGTTGCCTCTTTTTTTAACTTCATGATAACGGCAGTGACTTAATCTAATCTAAATGTGGCCTTTGGAGAAAATCTGCTCCAGGACTTTTCCAAAATAATTTCCTGAAGGAAAGAAGAATCTCTCTGAGTAAAGTTCAGAGTAATGTCTGAAGAGAGAAATGTAAAAAGCTGACTTATGGGGCAGCAAGTTTATACACGGGATGATGCTCCTCTGGGGCATTATAGAAAATGATTATACCAGATTTTGTTCATCAAGGCAAAGTAAGCTAAATCAGATACAAGGCGAAGCCCTTAGGAGGGGGAGGAACATATTCAATTTAGTGAGGCAACTGTGATAGTAATTAAAGCCCAGATGGAAACCTTTGAATGTGTCTGGCGTCTGTGTATCCACTGTGTTTTTCCTGTTAACTTGACATTATAAAAGGAGCACCCAAAGAATAAAGAGATGGTGTTTGAAATTTCATCAGTCAAGCACTGTCCCAAATTTGATTTATTATAAACAATACTCAGGAATTGCTTTGGTTGTATATGATACAGGCAGGGAGTTTTCTCAAGTGGTAATTCACAAAGAGAGAAATTGTACATTATTTCTAGATTTGTCTTTGCTGAAATGCAGTCAGGATTAATCACACCATTTGCCAGCTCTGACTGTGAACCTCTTGTACTTCGGACATATGGATAGAATTTTATTCTGCTGTTATATATTCTCTCTGAAGCAGGGTGCTATGCTGTTTACTTTATGAGCAGATATACTGCAAATGTCAGTAAAAAACCCTATACAATGGAAAAATTAATTTAAAAATCAAGCATTAAAAAGTGAAACGTTGTCCTGCTTTTTCCCTGTAATACACAAGCCAAGAGCAAAGGATGGCATTGCATGGAAACAATACTAAAGGGTTAGAAAAATGTAAAGAGTGATTTGCTACTACTGCTGAATGGAGGGCTGGGGGTGGCTGTAACTCTGCTTGCTGTCGCACGCACCGGGAGCCTCAAGTGTCTCCTGCCTTGTGTTTGAGTCATTACTTGTATCTGGAGCAGACAGGCTGCTTCCAGTCCCAAATCCTCCAGCAAATGCACTACTTGATATCTAATACAGTCATGGATGTTGTACTAAGATTTACTACTACCACTTGAGTAATTGGAGAATTGTAGCCCGTGCTCAAATTTTTCCTGGTTTGGTAGGCCAGGCCTAGGGCGCCAGCATCACCGGCCAGCCTTCCATGACAGAGCAAGGGGGAAGAGTTACTCCTTTGGAGCAAGCGAAATGTACAGAAAAAAGAGGGGAGACAGTCCTTTTCAGGTGTGTGAGACTGCTTTTCCCCATACCATCTGTAAACACATATTTAGGGGCTTTTGAAGAAGTCTGTTAGTCCCTAGACAGACCAGTTTATTGGCAATTTTGTGGTGTTACAGTTGCAGGCAAAACTGTAGTTATAGCAGCAATATTAATGGTCTTTAATGATACTAACTCCAGGCAATGGTGTTTTCCCTGAGTTTTCATTACCTTTATGCTGATAATGGTTTACATCCTTTGTACTAAATCCATGTTGCCAAAATCCTTCTGGTGATTTTCACTTAAAAGGTATCTCCATGTGAGCGTATTTCCCCTACATATGCTGTCAGTCTTCATTACTTTTTTCTTTTACTGAGTATATGGGGCCTCTTTTGCAGCCTGTATTCTGAAATAACAACAAAAAAGCCACTTCTTAAAAATAGGAGACTTTCTTTTAATCCACCTGCTCTGTGACTACGTTTGCTCCTGTGCGCTCTGCAAGTGGTTCACCGCTCGCTGATGAGAACCCAAACCCCTGAGTCCCATGACTCATGAATTTGAGACAGATTAAGTTTCAGGTCTAATTTTTTTTTTAATCTTCGTTTTACCTCTATGTTTAATATTAGAGGGCATAACAAGCGTATGTGTCTACGGAAGGTGTTTTTTTACATAAGTCAGGTTGCCGCCTATAACCTTGGAAGTGGAGTGGCAGTGTTCGTGGGCTCTGTGATCATCCTCCAGAAAGGGATAAGAGACTTGCAAGTCGATAAAAGACTTGAGTGTAGTGCAGAAGGGGAGCCTATTCCTGATCACCTTTTCAATCAGCTTTTCCCCTGTCATCCTGTGACTTTGCTTAAAGCCAAACTAATTGTAATTAAAAAAAAAAATCCTTTTTTATTCCCTAAAACCAACATCCTGTAAAGTTTATAAGAGCACTGGTTGTATTTATGGCTGTTATACCTCCGAAGGGGGGCTGCGGCACTTTTGTCTGCAATTTCATTGCCGCCAAGGGACTAAGATCTGAATCTTGCATCAGTGTATGTAAGAGAAGACTTGAGAGATTTATAATGGGAAAAAGCTGACAGCTCTGTAATTTGTTGCAAGGCTAACGGGCAGCACTGTAGTTCCTGACAGCTCCAAACCCTCGTTCTCTGGGATAGTTTGTTTCTAATCCACTCCCTTTGCTGGATCTTACCCCCCACCAAATGAATGGACCTAGGCTGCTGAATACCTATATTGCTGCATTTTCCCTTGGTATTTTAACAGCCTTTCACTTTTAGGACTTCCTATTGTTGAAATTTGTAAGAGATTTCAGGAACTTCACAGCAGAAAGGCTTTTTCACAGAAGTTGCCTTTTTTCTTGTTGTTCCTTCCCCAGCCCAGAGTATCTTACATATTCATTGTCACACCGGATACTCCAGCAGCAGCTTTCCATTTGCGAGCCCTGGTACTTTTCTGCATCCAAAAAATGGGTAGACATCGAACAATACCTACTTTTTAACTTATTTGAGGAGAATGCTGTAAATCTGCATAATGGTCTCACACAGAAAGTGCTTTATCTTCACGAGTTAGTGAGTCAGTTTAGGGGTATTCTATTGGCAAAAGCTTTCAGAGAAATTATGCATGGTAAATTAATGAAGGCCGTCTGAGGTATTATTGTGTGTGAATGCACATGCCATTAGAATCAATGGCTGGCTGAAAAAAGTTAACGGTCATTAAGGGACTGTTAAAAAGGCCAGCGGACACAGATTTACTCTCTTGCAGGGCTCTGGTTGGGTTAGGTGAAGACAGAGATTGCTATTTGCCTCCAGGCCACAGGATAGCCCGGGCTTTGTGCTTTCCTGTCCCCATTTCTCTTGGCTCCTGTCACTGGCAGATTTACGAGAGCCTGCAAGAGGCTGTCTTCTGAGCAGGTAAAGACCTTTGCGTCACTTTTCCTTATTTTACAAGTGGTTGGTAACAGAAAGTCCAAGTGGGTGAGCTTGAAAGGCTTAAAATGTCTGACCATCTCCATGGGGGTGCAAAATGGAACTCTTTGATGGAGAAGTTGCGAAAGAGAGTACTGTTTGGTTTTGGATGATGCCATCCTATCTGATGGAGAGTCTTTAAAATATTGCTCATCTGAGTAGTGGGGTATTGCCTCCAATTTATGTTCAGATAGCAAGAACATAAATCGAGCACTGCGACAGATCTAACCATTAGCTGATGGTACGGGAAATGGAGCACTAAACCCAACCGAAGATTAGACAACTGTGTACCATTACTCGCACTCCAGCTACGAATTTGTTGTACACAAAATAGAAGTGATGCGAGTTATTTCCTGGGCACCTATATTCCCCTGGGCTGTGTCCTTTCCCTTGAGCACTGTAGACTTTGTTTTTTCTACATTGTATTTTGAATGCAGTGATTCTGACTGAAATGAAATGCATGGCTAAAATTAATGATTTTATATCATCTTGCTGCTGCCAAAAGAAATATAAAAGTCTTTGATCTGGGGGCTTTAAAAAAGTGAGCTGGACCAGTTACTGATACTTACTTACTGACCTAAGTAAGTGATAAAGTGATGGTGTCGAAGTTTAATTAGTCTTGATCAAGATACGTTTTTAAGATTTAGAACTAGTGGCCTTTTGAAGAAGAAAGGCTTCTAGTTGTCATTTATGCCACAACACGTCCTTTTATCATACTTTGTATGTCTCCAGCAGGAACAGTTTTTATTTTAGAGGAAAAGAGAAATGGCTCATTTGATGGAGATTAGCATGGACAAGCTTACTAATATTTGAAGACAATTTCTCTGTCTTACCTTTTTCTCTATTTCATATCCCACAGAGATTACCTCAGACTGCCGTTGTTAGTCACTGTTATTTATATAAAGATATGTAATGCGTTTGTGCTTGAGGGGTCGTCTGTAACGGGGTATGCAATTTCAGATTGTAAAGACTGGCAGGAATTACTGTGAAGAATTGCTTTCCAGTGACAGCTTTATCCTGCCTGTAATATGTCATTGTGTGTGACTTTCAATTAATCATGCAATAACAAAACATTGCATCTGGCAACAATGGTGTGCCCATTAATATCGAGAAATAAGTCTCGGCTTTATGAACACAAACGCTGTCGCAGTCCTCTGCCCACTCGTGCACTTTAATCAGTAAGTCTCAACCCAGAAAGAACATTTCTCTCTTCCCCTCTCCCCCATCATCTTCCATTGCGATCTATTAAGCTGCAATCCATAACGTCTCGTGTCTCTGTAATGGTCTGATGGCGTGCGGTTTTAAATGATTGCATGAATTTGACTTTGTCTCACTCTGCCTTGACCTTGGTACCTTCAGTTGCTTCCCCTCCCTCTGTTTTCATATCGGGAGTGGGGAGTTGGGAGAGAAAATGGAAGAGTGACAGAATGGACGTTGGAGATATTTCACAGGAAGTTTCATGTTGTTCATTGAGGAAATGGGGGAGAGAAGAGGTGAGAGAGAAACCATTACTGGAAGACAAAACTCACTGATTTGCAGATTTCCAGGAAAAAGGCATCCTGCTATCGAGCATAAGTGGCTCCATAGACTGAAGCCTGCTGTGTGCTGGGCCTCATTGGTAAGCACAATGGAAACCTTGCCGTAATTCTCCCTCTTGCTCACTCTTCCATTTATAAGAAGATTGCTAAGTAATGTATCAGTTTAAGTAAGACCCCCAAATGTCATTGTGTTTTACGGCTACATCTATATCCTGAACGGAAGCATAAAGAGGCACTTGGGTACTCTGTGCTTGGGCTACAAAAAGGAATGATGCCTTGGTCCCAGCCACCAAGTGTGTGTCCCTGTTACTATGTGCAGCCAAATTCAGAAGTAGATGCTCACTCCACTGAAAGCCCTGGTCTTTTTTCAGTTGATTTTTTCTGGGTTAGTGTTGAGGATTTACACCTTGTGCAACAGAAAGAGGAAGCGTGGTAGTAATTCCTGTCAATGCTTTTCTTTTTCTTTTTCCCCTAAGAAGGAGATTAACTTAATTTTTAAAAAGCGCTTGGCTGGACAGTGTCAGAAGAATCTCCTGAGCATCCTGAGAGCTGTTTTACAGCAGGACATTGGCATGTTACATGAAACAGAGGAAACTAATTTTTATCTCTCTTCCCATGGATTAATACTGTTTGCGAATTTGTGACACATTTGACTGGTGCCTTGAAAAGTGCACACTGAAAGAGGCATTTGTGTTAGTCATGGATTTTGGCAATGGCGTGTTGGGTGTGTTGGAGTACTTTCACTTTGTGTAAGTAAAAAGCAAAAGTCTTTGGGATTCTGAGGAATAACAACAAGGTTTGTAGCTCCTTGGGGAGATCTTCATGCTGTGGCTTGCTGAATCTCCCCATTGTCCCTGAATTATCAGCCAGACAATAAAACAATAGCTAATCAAGGGTTTATCTCAAACGCGGTTATTCTGGGGTAAGTGCAGTATTATACCAGCACCACACAAGGTTCTTATTCCCTCTGGGCAATGTGACTTCTGCCGGTTGGCAAGAGTATTGGTTTTGGTTTGTTAATTAAGGGTAACCCCTATCCTGCTGTATGAGCAGTGGATCTGACAAGATGCTGAACTTGCTAAACTATATAAAAGAAAAACACCTGCCCTCGCATGGACCTGAGGACATTCAGTATCACAGGTGGTGATCTCCTTGGTGATCCCTGGCAGATGCAAACCAGCACAGCCCTATAAAGCCATTTACTGCCAGGTGGGGCCATCTATTTACATCGGGCTTTTCCATCAGGTGAAGGCAGTTGGTGCATGTGTTAGGATCCAAGCACACACAGGGGAGGCCTCCAAGAAGGAGGGTTTGTAATCAATTTCTCATTCCCAAATTATTTTTCCAGGATCCCCACAGTATGGTGTTTGAGTAACAGAATAATTTCCTAGCTATTAAGTGCCTGAAAATCAGCAGTAATTAACTTAGCGCAAATTCTTCTCTTCCTCTCCCTCCTCTTTGCTCAAAAAAACAAACAAACCCTCTTTCTCAGCAGAGGAAATGCAGATGGAAGCAGTCTCTTCCGCCTTGGTGCAGTCGTGCACAGACTACATCTTTTTCACCCCTTTCAGTTCTGTGAATAACATAATTGCTTTGTTATCCCTCAGGGGATTTGTAATATTAACATTGGTTAATGACATTAATTCAAGTTTTTACCATTAATAAAATGGCATTGCTTGAAATTAAGCATTACATTTCAATTAGTAGTCCGTCGAAGACTTTAATAGTCTGGAGCATTAAAGTGATTTTATTTTTAATTTCTTATTAATTTTTTATTGTATCATGCTAATTTCCAAAGAGTGATTGAAAGCCCAGCTGATCCAACGAACGACCCTATCTGCCATGTTTCTTGAGGGAACTTCTTTCTTTTATGACATTATGCAAAAAGGTCACATTTCCACAAAGCAGGAATCTGTTTCAGTCACCTCCTGAATTCATTATCATCCTTTTTACTTTTTAACATGAGGCACATGATATACAGGCACCCCAGGTGGACATGTTTAAATTAATCTAGTAATAATTGATTCAGAAGAGATTTGGAGGACAGAATTTGCATAAAAGCCATAATGAGAGCAAATCCTCCAAGGCCAGACTGAACAGCTAAGTCCCTGAATAACTTACATCTCCTAAACTAATTTGGCTATATATGCAGGATGGAGGTGTGGGGGCTGGAGTGCCATGTGATTGGAATTCATTACAAATAATTCATCTTTTCTAGAAGCCTGGTCTCAGAGTGTATTAAAATGATATCAGCCCCCAAACACTTGCTCAGACCCTGCCTCCTGGAAGATGATGACAAGGTTTCTGTCTGAGGGCTTGTTTGGGCTTTTTAAAGCATTTCTGAGGAGGGGAGCTGGTACCCCGAGGCTGGGGCATCTGTTGGCAGGCTGCTTGTCCTGCCTGATGGGAGAAGATTCTCATGTGCCGTTTTGGCTGGACACTGGAATTTGTCAAAAACGTGAGTGTGGAGGATGATCCTATCTTCCATTCTAGATATTCCTGCCTTCCGTTCCAGTATGGAGCTGCTCAGCTAAGTCATAGATCATAAGGTTTGTATTAAATCCTGGATCACCTTAGTGTCTTTGGAAATTTAGGGAGAGAGACACCTTACAGGATGGGGACTGTACTGTTTAGGTAAAGTAAATCTATGGACAATGAAAATTATGACCGCAGGTCATTAAAACAATGCAGCCAGGGGATTTTTGAAGGTCATGTGCCCTGCTTTACTTTCTCTTTGCCTAAATGTCAGCTTTGAGAAAGCTCTAAAAGGATATTGCTGTGACCCAGTATAGTAATACCTGTGCTCTTAGGCTGCTGAGCTTCAGTTAGCAGGTAACACAGTACCGTGCTCCTGGTACCAGAGAAGTTGCGCAGGATGTTGGGAAAAAGAGGAAAATTCAGCTCAGCCTTTTCAGAAACTGTTAATCACCAGATATTTTTGGGGGCAAAATTGGTGTCACTATTGTTTTCAACAGATGAGGAATCAGTCCCATTTTGTTTACACACAGCAGTCAGTAATAACCTGTCATTTGTGAGCTGTATATTTTCTGCACTGCTTCCCTTCAGTGCTGTTCTGCAGCCAGGTAGCTCTGGGAAGAGCCGTTCTCCTCTACAGTATTCCAAGTGCAACACAAGAGTCGGGGCAGATGAAAGCAGCCCTGCTGCTCCAACGAGGGGAAGAGTTAACAGCCTAACAGGTAACTGCTGCTGTAAGAAATAGGAGAAAAGCTGGGCATGACAGGAGAAAAAAAGAGTCTGACTCACAATTATTATTTTGTCTGTTCAGATCTGGGGCATATGTAGGCTGTTTGAATGCCTTCTAGCCAAAGGTTTCCATATGATAATCGATGCTGTGCAGTGCCAAGAAGACGTGGCAGCGAAACATTCTTGTTTTCAAGCAGGCTGAAACGGAGTTGCGCTACAGCGATCCTTTATGCTTACTCTCCTAGAGTTACAATTAAACCATGAATATGTCTTATGTGGCACTGAGTAATCACAAATCTTTGACAAAAACAAACAAGCTGAGGTTTCTGTCTCCTACATGGGCAAGCATTAAAAGAAAAAGTTTTTCTCATCCCGTTGCTGCAATGTAGCAGTAGAGGAAGGAGCTGCTGGGAGGGATGAGATGGTTTGTGATGTGCAGCAACTGCCTTGGACCCTGGCACATGGGGCTGCGTGAGCGATGCAGGAGGATTTGTGGGATGGAGCAGGAGGGGAGCGGGTGGCAGGAGCTGTAGCCCTGGAGCTAGCATTGGAGTCTTTAAACTGGAAAAACAAGGCTCTAGGGAAAAATCAAGCCCATGTGTTACAGCTGACTCTCAGGCAGGAGGTTGATTGGTGTGATGATTTCATGGCTCAGTTTTCATCTGCTGGAGACCTGAATTCTGAGATTGCTTCAGCTCAAAGGAGAATTAAGTGTTTTTTTTTTTTAAATTTCATCTTCTTACTGTTTTCCCAGCTGTGTGGTCACAGGGTCACAATAGTGACTGCTACATAGTTTATCAGGATTGCCTACCTGCTTGACACAACCTGGGGACTGCATTTGTCCCCAGCTTGCCCTCACGGTGTTGAAGAGAAAAACCTTGCAAGCTACCAACCTGTATTAAGTCTGATACAGTTTGGAACCATTGTTGCTATCGTCCTCACTAAAAATCCCATGGGATGTCTCCAGTGGACCCTCTAATTAGAGTTGAATAAAAAACTAGTGTCAATAAAACAATGGTTAGTATTCTAATAAGTCAAAAATTCATGAACACTTATGGTTTTCATATTAAACTGTGAGACAAAAGAAAGCGCTTTATCAAAACCATTTGGAAGAGTCAGGAGGGGTTTACTTCTCTTTCTGTCTCTACCAAAACTGGCTGTAGTTGCTAGTGACCAAGTCACAGAGCTGTGTCACGCTTTGGTTGCCCCAGCTGTAGTGTCACAGCTGCAGTGGGAAGGTGTGTGAGCAGGATCGCCACACCTCTGGAAATCACTGCAAATAGAGGAGCGTCTCCAGATTGTCAGGCACCGGTGTGTTGGAATGACATTGGCTGTGCAGTGGGTGTTAGGGGCTGTGGCTCTGCTAATTTGTGAACTTACAAACCATTCCCACATTGTGCAGGGGAACAACTTGAAGAAAAGCTGCTGTGTTAGTGTTTCTACAACAGCTATAGGCTTAAGGCTTGGGTCTATGAGCCTGAGTACCAAACCTCAAGCCAGAAAGAGGTGTTGCACCCACGTGACTATCTGCAGCAAGTCTGACGCTGAATCTACTGTATTTGTATTATGTAGCTGATCTGCACGTAAGTAGCGCGTCTGGCACCTTGTATTTACAACACCCATGCAGAGGACTCTACATCATGGGTACAGCAAGAAAGGCGACTGCACTGCAAGGGATGTCGAGCCCTGGGCACACTCCCCTGCTGCAGGCAGGGCTTGCTGTGTTGCTGCTGTGCTGTGAGCCCTGGGATGGCTCCTCTCTTGGGCTGTGATACGCTCATTCCTCCTCTCCTTTTGACGGAGCATCCAGCAACTGGGAGCCAGAAGCTCCTGATTTCTAACCTAGGCTACAGTAAACTTCGTGTCTAAATTGCAGTTGTGCTAAGTACCATAGCATCCATTGCATTCTGCTGTTGTGTTAGTCTTTGCCTTGAACTCTGTGTTTCACAGATGGAGCACATTAAAAATAATTCCATAGTTAGTCCAGGTCCTGCAATTACCAAAAATACCTCCACTGTGACATCTCTGTTGACAGCTTCTCAGAGAGGTCATTCTGTGACCAGCAAGTAGAAAGTCTTTCCATCCCCACAGTAGAGGTAGTCTTCTAGAGA
Organism: Scopus umbretta; assembly: GCA_013400535.1. Classification (NCBI taxonomy): domain Eukaryota; kingdom Metazoa; phylum Chordata; class Aves; order Pelecaniformes; family Scopidae; genus Scopus; species Scopus umbretta. Next base: position 15,334 of record VZTL01067785.1, on the reverse strand, counting down.
AAGGTAGAGGCATACCACCAGGGAAATAAATGAGTGTAAGCCTTCATCACCAAATACAATCTTTGGATAAACAGAAGACTTCAGACTCCAAGGCACCTATTCACAAGTGCTAAATTCATACCCCAAACAAACGCTAACAAAACTTCTCATGTCTTTGTGTTATGTGTAGCCAGTAAAAAAAAGATCTAGAGCCCTTCAGGGAGAGCCTCTTGAAGCACTTGAGGATGCACTCAATGTGTGGTCAGGTTAGTGCTATTCAAAAGCAGGTCTGAGTGTCAGCAGAGCATGTATTTATTTATGCCCACTGGGTTTGGCAGGAACCCAGCAGTACAGTATATTTTGCTCTATTACACAGCTTTTATTGTTGAATCAGCTTTATTTAATGGGAGCTTTCTGTAATAGGTTCCTGTTCTGGAAGGCCTCCTCTAAAGGTGAGGAAACAGTTCAGGTTCCATGCAGCCATTGACTGTGCTACTGAGGCCAAGTAACCAAGTGGTAGCTGATGATGGCTCATTGAGGGCTTAAAGAAGTGGACTGACACCAATCAATTAATTTTGTACTGAGACATTATTAACAGTTTTGTCTCTGTTACTTGATCTGAACAACAACATCCCATTGCATTTTGCAGGCTTGGTTTGGGACCTTGACCAGTCCTGTGTGGGTTTGGACAGCAATCAGAAAGCACTCTAGAAATAAAATGCCCCAAAGTGCACTGTCAGTCTTTTGTGGGATGTAGTCCTAAGAACATCAAACTATGGGCTATTACTATTCAGCTCCACTACAGGCTTCGTGAGCCATGAACCTAACAGTATATTAGGTTAAACTGATTTCTCCTTTGCAAAGAGTTACCTGAATTATTTATACAGATAACAGAAAGGTTGCAATAAAGTGACCTGTGTTGCGAGATCTTGATTGCTTATTCCTGATATAAAGCCTACTGTGATACTGCAACCGGTGCCTTGCAGACTGTGCGAGGCAGGAGCTGTGAGACTGCCTCAGTGGTCAGCATGGAGCTCGAGCTTCTGCTTTGCCGCAGGAGAGCATATTACCTGCACGCTCTTGCGATCCACCCTGCTGCTGAATTGTAGGGATTTTTTTAAAGGATAACCCGTGAATTATAGGCATGAAAATGTGGTTCTGTCTTCCTGGGGTGTTGTGAGAGTTCGTTCAGTGTGAGGTTTTTAGATGCTGTTGTAGTGGAGGCCATGGGCAGCCCTGAACAAGGTGGGCACACAAGAGCACTGCCATACCCAGCCAGCCAGAACAAGAGCTGCAGCCTGTAAGCCGCTGTGAAATTAGAGGTGAGCTCGCTGGTTCTTCAGGAGATTGTAGGGTGATTTAATTAAAGCAAAACAAGATCTCATCACAGATTCTCACCTGAACAGTAGTTTGACCATTCCCATATGTTCGCCTTAAAAGTAATTGAGAAGACCTCATTATGCGGAAGCCCGGTCTAAGGGTGCACATGAGATCTGCCGTGTGGACATGCAAGTGCAGCGTACCATGTTTCAGCTGTGAGACAGATCCGTCTCCCCAGTGCAGGCATGGCTGAGGGCTGAGTGTACGGATGTGGCCAGGGGCAGAGGGAAAAGTTGTGCCTTTCCTTCGATAGTGTGAAACAGCCCTTGGAGCCAATCCGGTGGGATGAATTCCAGCTGGTGAGGGTGGGAGGGGAGGGCAAGGAACAGCACATGAATAAAGGACCGTGGTTTTGTTGGCCTTGGAGTTTTCTAGGGCAGAGCTGCCTGTGCCAGCCTGTCATAGCCGCATTGCTGAGCTGTCTTGCTTTATAATGTTTGTATTTATTTTCCTTATTCTTCCAGTACTTTTTGGAATACTCTAATGTTCACCTCTTTCCATTGCTCTTCTTCCCTCTGGTATCCCATTCTAAGAAAATCATAACTGTGCCAGTCACAAAAGATTCCGAACAGAAGGATTAATGCTTTTACAGGAGGTTCCTTTTTTAGTCTTTTTAAAAAGGCATCTCTTTTCTTTAAAATGAAAGATGAAGCATTTTCTTTTATCCTTAAACTTTACTGTCACGTTTTACTAAGTCAAAATGATAGTTGCAGCCAGAGGAAAGCAGGATATGAATTCTTGGTACAGCCATTTTTAAAGTGTGCTTTGTTTTAAAGCCCTGAAGATTGATTGAAGGTATTTTTCTTTTAGACGTGGAGCTTTAGTCAAAGGGGGCCTGATCTGAGTTACCCTCTGTAAATCAGGATTAGTTCCTGTGAAATCAATGGAGTTACAATGATACAATACAGGGCGAGTTGGAAAAGACTCATGCCCCGAGAATGAATAAGGGAGGGACTGTGGGTGATCCCCTGAATGCGGTGCTTGTGCATGGGGGTGAAGCCACGAGGCAGAGCAGAATTATATGCTGTCCCTATCAGGCTGTCGTGAAAGGGACCGGGTGAGAAATGGGCATGCGGCAGTGGGTTGGTGCTCACATGGGTGCTGCGGTTGCAGATCTCAGCTCTGGGGATGCACTGAGCGTGCAGACCTCCTGCTTTACCCAGAAGGAGCGGCTCTTTGCCCGTCCCCTGCCACCGCCGCTACGGTCAGGGAGGCCCATGAGCTAAGAGAGCCTGATTTAAGAGACAGGAGGATGGTGGCAGAAGTGGTGCTCTACAAAATACCTGCCTCTGCAGCATATTTCACCGGATCCCACAGAGTCTGAATTTGTTGACCTTTTTTTGGCAGAGGGCCAGAGGGACTGACAGTGCAGAGTAGGCGAAGGGAGAGAGACGTGCCATCACTGGGCCTTGGGGCTGTGCAGAGGCACAGAGGACAGGCTTTAGTGAGGGAGAGGACAGATAAACTTGGACAGATAATCTTATTGGACATTTTTATCCCCTTCTTTTAACGTGTCTGCATTGGGGGGGGAATAGCTGAGGTGGTAAAGATACATCAAGATGAGCAAATAAAGAATTGAAACGATATGTCCTGTCTGAGATTTGAGTTTAACCAGGGATTTGAGCTCTTGTCTCTCATCTGCACTGAAACCTTGACAGCTGATTTCTTGAGCCCTAAGCCATTTTGAGCAGAGAGTCTAATAAGAACAGCTCTTTTTATAGCATTTAACTGTATCTAAACGGCTTAACGCTAGAGCAAGTTCCAGCAATGCAAACCACTGCTAGCCTGGGCTGTGCTTAGGATGTGCAATGTTTTAGCTGTCTGGATGAGGACTGGTCCTAAGCACTGGTCATGCTCCAGCCCTCACGGTGAAAATTTGCAGCTTGGGCAAAATTGGAGGCTTGAGTTTGGCCATCTCCAGTAGAATTAAAACATTTGCACCTCACAACTAGCTGCTGGATTCTCCCAGGCATTTACTAGTTTGCTCTTGTCATACAAGTAACCTCCTCTTGCACATGGCACTGCTTCATATTCTGAGTATGTTTTTTTCAGAAATAAAGTTGCAGCAGCTGGGAATAGCAATTACTGAGTTAGAGTCTCTTAAAATATTGAGGAAAAAATGAGCAGGGCAGCCTGGGAAGAGGCAGGTTGAAGGAGTAACCTTTTGCAATGCTATCTACTGTCTGAATCTTGTTCAGCTGGTGCTCTAGGGCTCTGGTTTCTGTTGCCCTTGATCAAACTGGCATTTACCCATTGACTCCAGTAGACACCAATTCACAGCTGCACATGACACTGATTTCACTCAACTTCCCAGCACACAAGAGCTCCACATATTGGATGGATGCAATTGGATGTAGGAGGTAGGGTACATAAAGAAGGATACAAGTTTTTTTATGTTTCTTTTTCATCTTTGTTTGGTCATATATTACTTTTCACTTCACGTCAAGTTTGAAACCATTATTTTCATGCACACTTCGGTTTTCCCTATGACAGTATGGAAAAAGAAGATGGAACTTTACCCCAAACACTGGTTACAGCTTTCTAAGGAACACTGAAGTCTCTTGGATTGTGGTAAAATCTCCCAGGGAAAGTGGCAGGAATCCAGCTACTTGGCACATTTTACAACTAGTCCAGACAAAACACTAGTAAATGTACTCTGCTTTGGCTCAGAATAGGCTGTGGAATGTTATGAAGCTTTCCTGTATGCAAGTTTTTATCATTTCATGACCTTGATGAGTGTGAAACTTGAATTTACTCATCTGCTGATTCTAGACCACATAGGGCCTTAGAGGCGCATGGGACCCTACCGTGTGTCTCTGATTTAAGAATTTTTTCACCTAGCTTGAGATCATTGTTTGGATGCTTAGTACATGAAAATGGCCATATTGGCTCAGACCAAAAGTCTGTGTAGCTTAGTACCTTATTTCTAGGATTAGCCAGTAATGGCTGCACTGGGAGGAGAAGAGCATGCATAAAGTGAGATTTCCATGATTGTCTCTTCCAGTTTCCAGCAAGGATATCTGACAGTGAAGAAGTCCTTATGCCTCTTGTGCATTTCCCGCAACAACCATCACCTATCTAAGGAAAGTTTGGCTTTGTCTTTTCCAGAACTTTTAGTGGATCCAAGAGTTAAACAAAATGCATATCCCTGGGGTTCACATCTCTGTGCTGTGTTTTACTTCTGGATCTGTACTGAAAAAAAGATAATTTAAATCAATGGCTGAAAATATAATCTGATGCTTCATCATCAATAATTTTCATTACAGTGTGACTTGCACACCACCTCTATCATCTGAGATACCACACTACCCAGTCATGTACACCCTGCAGTATGCTTGTGCTTAATGACTAAATGCTGTGCTGGCCTTAGCTTTGAATGATTTCACATCTCTTACTTCTGCCAGTCCAATTTTTTAATTTAACATGATATTTGCTGTGTTTAAAAAAACAAAAAACCCTCCATAGTGAAGTGCTGTAGAACCTCCTCTGGAGAACTGGAAAGGGGATTTTATACATCCCTGCATAAAATCTGCATGTATATGGGGCTGGAAAAAATGTGAAATGCTGTAATCTCTCACTCACACTGGTTAGGAAACCAAGTTCCTAGAACTGCCCCAAATCCTGACTGCCAATGCTATTTTCAGTCAATGGTATGTGGCTGCTGCTGAGGACACATGTAATGGATGCACTGGCAACTCATCTTCATGCCAGTGTTTAAAATCCAGGAAATACAGTTAAGAATAAAGCATAGGATGCTTCTTTCAAACCAGCTGTCTCCTACTGCTGCTGTAAGCAGTCCCTTGTTGCTCCTATGATGCCCAAAAACCTTTAGGAACTTCTTCCAGCTCCTCGATGTTGCAATATTGTTCCTGTATTGGAGTTCGCTCCATGCCATAAGCTTGTCACTGTGTATTAGTGCCTCATGTTACCATCCACCAGTCTGGCCACTTCAGCTCACTGAAGATGTTTTGGAGACTGAACAAAAACATAGAGGTATTGAGCACTGCAGGTGTTGACTGTTACACTACCTTTATGAATCACTGCAACCACAGGGACTGAAAATCTTGTTATGCGTTAATTTAATCAGAATCAACTATATCACTAGATAAGATTTAAGGGTAGGAGATTCCATTTGTTTGAAAACACATGTTTGCAATAATTGAACAAAGTTACATATGCACATCAGTAAGATTAAGTTTGGCAACGTGGATTTTTCTAAGCTGCAGCAGCATCTTGGGGAGCTTGTAGCATGGGCTAATTAATCCTCCATCCCCTGCCTCAGGCCTGGTAGGCCCAGGGGAGTTTTTAGAACTATATCTTTTCTGCTGCTATTGTTAAAATCTGCTCAAGTAGAAAAGGCATGACTTTCCCATCTCCTAGCCTGAGAGTGAGTGCTCCTCCTCTTTAGCTGTGCCTCAGCTCTTGTGACTGGGAGCTATAGCATCCCATGATAATGCAGGCAATTGGCTGACTTCTCACCATTCTCCCCATTAGGTTCTTTTAATTTTTATGTTACCTTAATTAGCACTTTCCTGGCAACACCTTTTAATTGGCTTTTCTTGTTTCAAGACATTTAAAACACCAGTGGTAAAATGTACAAATCTCCTATTAGAACAGTATTAATTGCACATCTGTTCTGGTGATGACTGATGTTGGCCTTTTCTTAGTGATCTCTTGAATGTGACATGACATTTAAACACAGACACATCATGAAACTGAGGAGTGAGGTGTCCACACTGGGGGACACAATTGCATCTGGAGTATTTGAGATTTCATGTTGTCAGCACTGGCCATTGCACACCAGCTACTGTGTAAGGACATATTCCCCAAAGGTACACAGAGATATATATTTAGGGAGCTGTGCACTTCCATTCTCTTTGAAGTTAGAAGCCCAAATACAGTTGTAAATTGGGTCTTTTTTTTTTTTTTTAGATGCTGTTTGTGGAATATTATCTTGTGTACTTAGCACAAGTGGGGTTGGGATGAAAGGGGAACCTCCACCTGTCTCTATCCATGTTACAGACTTTGGATAAGCATTCATCTTTCTGAAAGTGGAATTATTTGTATTTCAGGTATCCCCCCTGGGCCTACCTTGGAAGCTAGATCTGCAGCCGCCCTTCAGTCATGGTTGTTTCAAGATTAAAGGCCATTTGCCTGTCATTGCCAAGCCTTTTTCTTCTTGCTTTTCATCTCTCAGCATCAGAGAATGTACCTGAATACTCTGAAGCTGAACATCAGCAATGTATCAAGAAAGAACACCCCACAATTGCTTTTGAAGGTAAGAGCTTCTAGTCCTGTTTCAAGTTTCAGTAGGATGATCCATTTTGAAGTCCTTCATGGTGTTGTTATGGATGATGGTTTAGTCTGTGCTGTTTTCCTTACACTTATGATCCACAGGCCAGTGGAAGTGGCCTGATGAATTGTATTCCCTTTGATGCTTTATGGTGTTTTAACTCTGAGGTTTCACAGCAGTCACTTAATTCAGGCAGTTTTGGGGCTACTTGTCTAAGAATCTCCATTTCCAATTCTGCTACAAGCTTCCTGTAATCTTGTGCCATACTGAAACTGTGTTTCAGTTTCCTTTTCTTCAACTGGGTTCAGTAATGCTTATATACCTCACCTGGCTGGCTGGATCCAGACAATAAGAGAAAAGTGATAGAGAATTTAGATAGAGATATTTAGACCTGAATGCAAGAGAAGTAAATTGTTTTAAAATTGCAGGGAGTGGCTGCCTGTTTGTTGCTTTTTTTGTGTGTTTGTTTTTGTTATGTATTTATCATCTCTGCTAGTATTTTTTCTGTCTTTTGTCTGGGCATTTAACTTGACAAGGTCTTAAGAATGTGAGAGGGGGCCTTTGCGTTGCAGCATCCTGCCAAATGGGAGCAATCGTTTTTACTGTTCTTTTGCAACAGGGAATTTCTCTTGTCCTTATGCCAGTTGGATTTTCTGTGAGTGTACATGTACTCCTAAGTTGCTGTCTGCCCAGTCTGTCCTCTTATCCACATGACAGATCATTATATTGGTACCACCATTATTCCTGAATTCACCCCAGACTAGTGTGTTAAGCGCAGTGTGCCAGCATCTTCAGCTGCTGAATCTCCTTGCTAAAAATGGTTTCTTCCTAAATGTTGAAATATCGATTTTGGTTCCCATTTAAGGCTTTGCAATGCATCTCCAGTTACATTCTTCGCTAAAGGCAATTAAGTACCTCGCAATGTGTCTCTAGTTAGGTTCTTTGCTAAAGGCAATTTAGTTGTGGGTTTGTGACCTTTGAGATAGGGTTTCCAGGAAGAAAGTAGTCAAAAGCTTCCTTGCTGACCTTTCGGGGTTCTTCTAGAGAGCTTTACTCTTCCTCACAGAACAGGAAACTCTGGTCTCTTAATTTGGAAAGTGTAAGAGATTTCTTGTCTGTTTTCCATTATCTGTGCTTTAAAGGTTTAAGTGGATTAAAGTAAATTAGCAAAATCTTTAAGCCTACATGATATGGCACAGGCTCTAACCTTGCTCCGGTGGAATGGGTAAATAAACCTTGATTTTAATTGTTAAGTAAGTCTAACCATCTGTTTAACTGGGGAGGGGTGAAAGGAGAAACCGTTGCGGTTAAAAATGTGGTGGAACTCGGTTGGTTATTTAAATAGATAATACAATAATAAGGATGTTACAGGTTCAGAAAAGAGGAAAAGTGTGTACTCTTTCTACTACCCAGGAGTGCCAAACTTTGAGCTACAGAGAATGTGTTTGCAGGATCCAGCACTGAGATAAATCATTCTGCAGGGAATATTAAAGCCCTGATTCCTTGATGTTGAGGAATTAGTGGGCATTTTTTGGCACTCAATATGAGTGCTTCCCTGCAGAAGTGATGGTTACGTAAACATAATCTGCCAGTTTGCTTTGTTTTAATCAGGCATAAATTTTTCATGGAAAAAAAAATCTCTTCTCTCCTTTCACTGTTCTTGTTCCCTTCCTGTCTTTAATGATAGAGGGCAAAAACTGGTATGAGTTAATTAAAACTTGATAATTATACAAAAGAAATAACGATTGAAAATTGCAGACACATCAAGAAAATGACCAGGATTATCATTTGGGTCTCTTATACTCAAGTTAGTTTCAGAGTTTTTTCTCAGCACCAGTTTCCTCGTGATTGTTCATGGTACAGTTTAATCCTGTATTTTCTGCTGCAAAGCTCAGCTGGAAAATACACAGGAATAAAATTAAAGGCACCTTATTTCCACTGCACATAGTATTTAAGCTCTATGGAAGAGGGTTCACACCTCCAAAAACACATCTCAGTTCATAATATAATTTACCTTAAAGCTATACCCTGTTCTGATGCCAGCACAAGCAGATTTAGGCTGTAAGGGGAGACAAGTAGGGCAATCTACATGTTATGTACTGTTCCAAATTGCTCTGAAGATGTCTCCGCTTCGCAGGGTGGCTCGTGGGCTTTCTGTGTGTCTCCAAATGCATTGTCTAATGGATCACAACCTGCTATACAATGGGAATGCCGAGCTAATGACTGAAAGACTGACCCCAGCAGCAGCTCTTCTGATGCTCCCGCTGCCAGGGGAGAGGATTATGTTACACCAGCAATTTTCAATGGATGGGCAGTAATAATAAGTAAGGCCCCAGACCATTCAGTCATACAGGATGCATTAATTTACTGCCAGAATGAATAGATTAACAAAACAGTTTATGTTACAAAGGGGTTGAATAGCTTATTTTTCACAACCTTGCTAGCCAGGCTTCCCATCGCAAGACAAATGGGATGCTGTAACATGTTTTGTGTTCTCCAGTCTTCAGTTCCCACCTTGCTTGTGCTCAGCCTCTCTTTTTATTGTACTTTTCCTCCAGATTACCATATTCTTGACATCCATTTGGCTGGATAATATCCTTGTCATGGAAGAATCCAAGTAAAAGTAGACAGAAAGGAGTTTTAAACTTATTTCCTGAGAAATTCTGTATTTGCTATGCCTCATCTCTTGCTTTTTGTATATCATCAACGCTACTCAACTGTCTGTTTGAATTGGTATCTCTTTGTATTGCTACGGGAAGGGTAAGAAAGAGAGAATACAGAACATGACCTACATTTAAGCAGAAAGGAGTCTACATATGCAAAATATTTTTACTTTAGCTGTGTTCAGACCTGAAGAAATGCCTGTTTCCTTACAGAGTCCATTCGCCAATCCACCAGCTATTACTTGTAACCTAGAGAAAATAGTCTAGACAAGCTGAAGGACTTAAACTCTGGTCCAAATGTGCTTATTTTACACGCTTAGGATAAACCTTGTGCTGCCAGCAGAGATGGGGGCTGCGAAGGGGCTGTGGGCTGAATGATTTGTCCTGGCAGACTACATACAGCTCGTGAGGGACAGGTTAGGAATTTGTGCTGTGAGTGCCGTCCTGTGTGTTTACACAGTACCAAACTAATACAACGGTGCCCCAATTTCCCTGGGCTTATAAATGATGCTTATTGTACAGTTCACCAACAATAATAACGTACCCAGTTTGGGCTTTTCATAATTAGATTGTTCTACTCTGTGCTTATAGGAAATCCAGTTAAAGTTTGATTTCCCTTGTTAGATCAATAAGAAAATGATCTTTTACTTCCCAGGAGCCTGTTTCTGGTGTCTTATTACCTATTTGGTTTTGAGTGGGTAGCTACATTAAGGATCTTGCATGCTTGTTTGTTTTTCAATGAGCTCAGAAATTAGTGAAACAAGTCAGGTATGTTCTTAGTGCATCCTTTTTTATACATGCACGTACACATGCATACAAGTCCCTTTTCGCTAAACAGCATGTCATGCTGGCACAGCTCCACTCTGGACCACTCTGGTAAGCCAAACACCAGAGCAGCTGTTTCTACTTCCTGGCAGTCATGCTCATCTTTCTTGTCTTTTCCGTATATATCTTATAACCAACAGATCGGTCCCTGCATTCGCAACTGGGCTATGCCCTTGCCATACTGTCCTGGTTCTTAGTAGTATCCTTCATTGTTATATAGCTGTTTCTTAGACAGAAAGCACCTTTGCTATTCATTAAAGACATTTGGCGCTCCTTTGTAACATGCTCTTGGGAAAGCCAGAATCATCTTCTGCCACAGCAATACTATGTCAGATTTGTATTTTCAAGAGCCAGAGCCATGACTGACATGCGTGTATGTTAGTAATGGGTGCAGAGTGCTTGGTTTCAGCTTGTTTACCAAGGAAGTGCTTAAAAGTTTGCAAACTCATCTGTGTTATATAAATCACTTGATTGTTCACAACTTAACTGGAAATGTGTTGTAGACAGGATTCCACTTGCAGTTTCTACCATTATTTATTTCTCATTAGTTTTATCCATTAAATCGCTATGCTCAGGAAAAACTGTGGTAGACTTCCCAGGTTCTTCTCTGTTCTGTCTCCCAGGGTTTTCTCCCCTGGGTCATGGCAGTTAGTGTAAGCTGGAAGAACATCATTTGTCCCTGCTTTAATACTTGCAGTCTGTCTTCATCCACAAAAACACCTCAGCTGATCCCATGCTGAAGCCAGGAAAGAGGTCAACTTGGTTAAATAGCTTATATGCCAGATCGTCTAAGGACTGCAAATCTCAGCTGTGCAGACTGTATCATCACGGCTGGTGTGAGTTCTCAGTGTGCAGCGTTTGACCCATTGTCTAATCCTCGGTCTCTCCTGGATGCAGACAAGTTGCTCTGTCTGTTGCCTCAGATTTTCAAAATGAATTAGTTTGGGAGTGTTTAAATCTGGGATTTTACTTCAGACTGTCTGTAATTATTACCTCCTACCAGATGAATATGATTCAGGTTGCTTGAATGTAGCTTGCTATATATTTTCTCAATATTTTCTTTCTTTAAACAACATTGTATTGAAGCATGGCCACCTTCAAACACTGAAATCTGTGGGGAGCAGTTAAGTGTTCGCTTGTTGTATTGAAAGCAAAAACTGTTTTAACTTCGTGGGCTGAAGGATAATAGGGTATGATTTATTTCTTTTGAAGGTTCTTGACATTTTACCAAACACCCCCACTATTGTTGAATTGGTCACTGATACATTATTCCCTTTACTGTATATTGATGGGAAAAAAGCATATTAGCATCCATCAACTTCAAAAGCCAGCTAGGAAAGCCCCTTAGGACATTCTCATAAAGATTTACACTTTTCTTGAGCAAGTGAGATTTTGACAATCCAAACCAAGATTTTAGTTAACAAAGGATGAAGATTGTGGGGTGAAGTATGAGAGGTATATCTGGCTAAACATCTAGGGGAAGGCAAAATACCTTATGCGGAAATTGTCTTCTAGCTCATAGCCTTGCTGCACTTGAATCTCCATACAGGGTGTCCAAACATTATCTAATGATGGAGTCTTGACCGGAAACTGGTGGCATCTTGTGGGTGCTACAGAATATTTGACCTTCCGTGCATTTCAGTATAGATTTTGTTTCCATTAAGCAAGTCTTGTGGCAATTTTCTTTTTAATCTTGAAAATAGAACTGTGGCAAATGAAGCTGGTATTTTCTTCTTTAGGGCTGATTTAGATTTTCTTGAAAATTATGACTAATAAAGCCATAAATATACAGTGGTTAGGGAAGTAATTTGCTCTCAGGCAAAACTTCTGAAAATTACATCCAACAGCTCTCAATATATTTTTCATTCCATAATAATAATTATAACAATAATGATGCTAGTTCTTTGACACTTCCCCATTAATGGTGTCCAAGGCACTTCACAAATAATCACAATGCGATTTGATTGAAAAAATTATTCAGTGTTCTGTTCCTTAGGGCCTCAAAAAGAAAAGGGGTCTTGGAAGAGTGCCCTTCATTCACAAAAAGCTTTAGACAGAGCAGATCATGACAAGCAGGAGCAAAAAGGAAGACTTTATGGTGAAGCTTCAGGAAACAAAGTGATTGAATAATTCTTACATATTGGAGTGAGGCAAGGTAAAACTTTAAAGAAATACAACAGCTCAAGTGAGGGAGCAGCCTCTGACCATGACTGGTGGTGATGATGAGAGGGAGGGCATGCTCAGCAGCAGGACTGAGTGAGGTGCGCTCATGGTGTGCAGGAACGGATACTCAGAAGCTCACCAGTGTGGTATGCATGGACCAAGGCCATGAAAAACTTTAGTCAACAGCAGAGTAGCTTATTTATTTTTCCAGAGGTACCACTGGTGTAACTGGGGCTAACAGCAGCATGTGCATAGTCCTTTCTTTGGCACAGTGGGTGGATCTAGTGGGCTGCCTCTTTTCAGANGAAAGCAAAGCAGAGAGCTTTTTTTCTTTTTCTGTGGCTCAGTGCAAACAAAGACATGCCTTATGGAGACCTCATTCTCGATTTTAAAGTTTACTTAGCATAGTTCCCTAACTGAATAAGTTTGTGAGCCAGTAGTATGGCAGACCTCATTTATTTAGCACATCTGCTTCTGATGAGTGTTAATGTATCACATTCTCCTAAAACCTTCCATCCAAGGATGTTATTATGCTTTGATAAAGTTCACTTTAGTACTAGCAATCTCATAAGAAATATTCTTGTTTAATCGTGCAGGGTTCACCCTGGAAAGCCACAGTCTTAGCTCAGTCAAGCACTTAATATGTACTTACCTTGAAGTCAAGGGGATTGTGTACTTGAAACCAAGTGTATGCTTATATGCTGAGCTAGACCACAGTCAAAGTGCACAGCACTGAAACATCAAGTGTGTAAATGGAAAACGTAGCATATTGTGTTGTTTCTAGAGAGTTCTGTTACCACAGGTCCACTGGCCAACTTGTACCTCTAACATGGCTGAATCAAGTGGCTAAGAAATCCAACATGTTCCTCGGCTTAGTACAGGATTAGCTGGATGAAAGTATGTGTTTTACAATACACAGTACAGTGGGTTAGAGGTTTTTATGACTATTTCTAGCTTTGGGACATGCAGATAAAATCCTGAAGAAGCTCTTGTGCTTTGGCTTAAAAAGCTCTGACTTCATAGATGGATCCATTCTTTCCTTTTTATAACATTGGGTGATCTTTAGAATGTATTTTAATGGAAGTGCTTGAGCTGCACAATTCAGATTTCTGTTTTATATATGGGGATTGCTCTGTTTTACAGCACATTAATAAAAGAGGTGGAGGTCATAAGTGAAATGTGGTCTTTGATAATCCTTTACTATTATTAGCCAGCTTCCAATTTAAAAACACTGATCCTTATGAGAACAGGTTCATTTCAAAAGTCTTTCAGGATTTTACAGCCTCTGCTCTGATTCATTGGTGTAACTGACTCACGGTGGGACCTTTGTCCACAGAAGACAGGCGTTCTCGTAGGCCTGGCTGGCTAAAAAGTACAAACTGTGCGTTTGACTTGGCATCTGCTGTTCAGTCTCTGGCGAGCCAGCAAGGAGGGCCAACTGCTGTTTCAGATGTTCATCAAAATCAGACGCATCTACTTCTGTGGCAGATCTGGCTACCTGCAGGTGAAACTCATGGACAGTTTAGCCATACTTTCTCTGCTCTGTCCTGCATTCTCCCTAGTGAAAACAGTTGTCCTGAATCTTGCACCATCTCTGCTGGCACAAGTGGCTGGTGTAGACATGTAACTGTAAGGATAATAAAAAAAATTTGTCTCCAGATGTGGAGGAAGCAGATTGAACAATGGTTGAACAATGATAAAAGAGTGTTTTTTCTATCAGACTGCAGTGGCTGTAGGAGCCAAGATGCAGCTTGCTTTCCTATCTGAAAAAAAGGGATTATACTGATCAGAATGTCATAGGAAGCTGCAAGTGATGCATGAGCACTCACCTTATCTTTCTCAGCGAGGGACATTGCGTGACAGCTGCAGGGCTTGTCTCGGTAAACAATGGATCACAATACTTAAACACTCTGCAACATCCTTAAGAAAACAAGAAAGGTCTGGCTTTGCTGACAGTGGGGCTGTGTGTGGCACCAGTTAGCCGAGTTTCAGAAGGTGGTGGTAAGGCACAGGGCTATGGCTGCATGACACTGTCCAGTGCCATGTGGGGTAGTAGGCAAGGTGTTCAAGGAGGGTTGCTGAGTAGGGGAGACAGCATTAGGTACTGTTTGCCCTGGTTCGTGGCCTGGTGAGGAAAGCCAGATCCATTCTTTCCATGAAGTCTTGTGCTGTGTAGACACACACCTTTGGTCCTGTTGATCTCAGGCACGGCAAATGGACATGTGCGTGACTCATGGACATGCATCCGTATCCTACACTCTTGCAGCACTGTGGTGTCTCCTCTTGCTCTTGATCAGCCATTGCCAGTGAGGATCTGCAGTGCTGGATGTTAGTTGGGGTTTGGGTCTTGTGGGGGTCTGAGCGACAGGAGCCACGCTGAAGAGGGAAGAACCTCTCTCATGTTACATAACTTCTTCCCCAATGCCCCAGCCTGAGGCCTGGGGACTCACTGAGTGGAAGTCTCCTGGCTGTCCCCTGGGGCAGGTCCTGACTGAGTTTCTGCCTGCCCTTCACCATCTAAAAATAAGAACCCAAGTGAAACAGAGAATGGTCCAAGACTGGCCTCTCTGGTGGAGCACAAATGCTGAAGAACTGTAGAAATGTACAGAGTTGGGAATGTGACTCGCAGTCCTTCGATCTCCTTCCCTGCAGGAGGCCCAGAACAACTTAACAGCACACTGTCCCATACTGGGAGTGAGCACTACGTCATGCTTATTATCTAGTGTTTTCTTTATCTGGGATTGAATCCCCGTGTTCTTCCTGATAGACTGGTGTGTTTTGCCAGCTGCTCTACATTAATAATAAAAAAGTAAATAAACAAGCAGTCATAATTGTACTTTTACAAAAATTAGGTTTGGACTAAGTTATTTTTTCTCCATCTTGAAACACTTCAACAGCACTTGTTTTGAAGAAATGATTAAAATTTAGGAAACAAAGAGTCAAGACACTCAGTATGCACTACCAACAGTTACTGTCTCCTGTACATCATGTCTTTTACAGATAATTAGGCCTTGATGCACTAGCCAGTATC